>CM077504.1:40011981-40045563 GCA_039654745.1 Houttuynia cordata | reverse complement strand
AGTTGGAGGATTTAGGTGCATTGATAGTGTATAATCAAATTATAGGAAGTGACAATTAGGTCTCTATTGTTTAAACTATCAAAATTTATTTACCTTTTTTAGTGAATGGAATGTCCAGTGAATTTATAGGCTTTTAAAATGCTCCTTTATTGGATTGGAAAACCAATTGAGTTGCCCCTAAAACTCGACAACTCCTAGGCAGAGAGATGAACAAGAAGACAAAGTCCTCATTATTTCTTGCTCTTGAATCTCGTTGCTCCACGAGGGAGCATGTCAGGTTAAGGTGGTTAATCGGCATGGCCAATTTATTGTCATCCCCTCTTCTTCCATTTTACTTGTTCATTTCCATTTCTTCCTTCTATCTCTCCGCCTTCGCTTCTTCTACCCATGCCTTCTCCTTGTACTCATGCTTCTATGGGGTTGGGTCGGGGTAGAGCGGTGGCCAGAGGAAGGGCTGTTTGAAGGAAGCTGATGAGTGATGAAGTTCTCTTTCAAGGAAAGGGGGGATGGTATGTTAGTGGGGTGAGACACGTCCAATGACGTACATGTTGTGCCCTAATAACGTCCCATATAGGTCCTCCACGTAGGCCCATCAGGATCCATTTGGGTTTATTGTAGTTAGTGGTTACGATGCTTAATGATTGGGCTTAGGGTTATTATTAGAAAGCAAGTTAGTTTAATCTCCATAAATGTAGGTCTATGCGCCAATTATTATCACGAATGAAGAACAATCTCTCTCTCTCACACCCACCCACCCACTCACTCTCACACTCCCACTCTCTCGCACTTACACTAACTCTCTCTCGATCTCTCATGTCACAAATTCTAACTCTAACTCTCACTTTCACTCTCTCTCTCTCTCTCTCTTTCCTTAATTCACTCCCTCTCTATCTCCCTCTCTCATTGTCACTCTCACACTCATTTCTCTCGCACCCTTACACACTATATCTCTCACTCTCTCTCTCTCACGCTCTCACATTCACACACACTCTCTCTCTCTCTCTACATATCTCCCTCCTCTCATTCTTACTCTGACACTCTCTCTCTCACCCTCATTCTCTCATTATTCTCACTCATTCTCTCTCACCTTCACCCTCACGCTCACCCTCACTCTCTCACTCTACATCTCCCCCTCTCTCCCATACACACACACTCACTCTCTCATTGTCACTCAATAACACTCTCGCACTCTCACATTCACTCTCTTTCTCTCTCTCTCTCTCTCTCTCTCTATATATATATATATATATCTCATTCTTACTCTCTCTCACACTCTCCCCTTCATGCTCACTCTATCTCTCGCTCACTCTCTTTCACTCTCTCTTATTCTCTCCCTCTCCTCTCCTTTCTCTCACACTCTCCAATTCTTTCACTCATTCTCTCTCTCACCCTCACTCTCCCCCGATGACTCTTTTACCCCTTTCCTCTAATTTCCTCTACCCTATTGCCAAGATATTTGTTGTCTACCTCATTTTTACACAACAATACATTTGGACAATATGGACTTTTCTCTATAATTGCCCCTTGTTTTCTCAATCCTTCTCTTGGTAGTTGCCTATCTCTTTAATTATCTCTGTTATTGCCTCTTCCATCTCTCTCTATATCGTTGTAATCTCACTCACTCTCTTGCTCACTTTCTGTCAATCTCTCTTTCTCACTCACTCTCACCATCACACATTCTGTTCCTCTTCTCCTCTCCCTCTTACACTGATTCCCCTCACTATTACTCTCACTCTCTCTCTTTCTCTCTCCCCCCTCTCACTCTCTCACTCACTCTCTCTTTCTCTCTCTATCTATACATATATATATATCTCATTCTTTCTCTCCCCCTCATGCTCACTCTATCTCTCCGTCACTCACTTTCACTCTTTTATTCTCTCACCCTCTTACTTTCTCTCCCTCTCCTCTCGTCTCTCGTCTCTCACACTCAACTCTTTCACTCAATCTCTCTCACCCTCATTCTCGCCCAATGACTCTTTTACCCCTTTCGTCTAATTTCCTGTACCCAATCACTAAGATATTTATTGTCTACCTTGTTAGTACGCAACAATAAATTTAGACAATATGGACTTTTTTGTAGTTGCCCCTCGTTTTCTCAATACTTCTCTTTGTAGTTGCCTATCTCTTTAATTGTCTCTTTCTTATTGCCTCTTCCCCCTCTCTCTATATCGTTGTAATCTCACTATTACTCTCTTTCATTCTCTTGCTCACTGTAACTCAGTCTCTCTTTCTCACTTAGTCACTCGCTTCGCTCTCACACTCTCATTCCCTCACTATTATTACTCGCACTCGCACTCGCACTCTCTCTTTCTCTCTCTCCCCCCTCTCACTCTCTCTCACTCTCTCTTTCTCTATCTTTATCTATCTATGTATCTCATTCTTACTCTCTCTCACTATATCTCTCGCTCACTTTCACTCTCTCCCCCCCTCTCACTCACTCTCTCTTTCTCTCTCTATATATATATCATTCTTACTCTCTCTCCCCCTCATGCTCATTTTATCTTTCACTCACTTTCACTTTCTCTTATTCTCTCACCCTCTTACTTCTCTCCCTCTCGTCTCCTCACTCTCAACTCTTTCACTAATTCTCTCTCACCCTCCCACCCGACGGCTCTTTTATTGCCATGATATTTGTTGTCTACCTCATTAATACACAACAATACATTTTGACAATATGGACTTTTCTTTGTAGTTGCCCCTCGTTTTCTCGGTCCTTCTCTTCGTTGTTGCCTCTCTTTAATTGTCTCTCTTATTGCCCCTTCCCCCTCTCTCTATATAATTGTAATGTCATTCTCACTCTCACTCTCTTTCACTCTTTCACTCTCTCGCTCACTTTCACTCGATCTCTCTTTCACTCAGTCACTCACTCTCACCCTCACACTTACTCTCTCACTCTCCCCACTCTCCCTCTCACACTCTCATTCCCTCACTATTACTCTCTCCCCCCTCTCCCACTCTCCCACTCTCTCACTCACACTCTCTTTCTCTTTCTTTCTCTCTCTCTCTATATCTCATTCTTACACTCTCTCAGACTCTGTCCTGTTCCTTTCAGAAAAGGGAAAGTTGAGGAAGACGGCTAAGGGGAGAATGGGACAAGAGCACGAATAGCATTCCACAAAAGGACATTAAAATTTAGTTTACACGATTTTCTTATCCATAGAGTTAATGTGCTCATGAATCATTTGGTAACAGCGGGGTGTACGTGGGGAGTTAGTTGGAGCTTCAACCTCCAAAGATCACAGTGTAACCAAAGTTATGGAATGAAAGAAGCATATATACTAAGGTGGACCATCAGTTAGAAGGCAATCGCTAGGAATTATTTCTTAACTCTGTCTCCTCTCTCATACACTCTCAACTCTTTCACTCGTTCTCTCTCTCTCTCTCTCACCATCACTCTCACTCGATGGCTCTTTTACCCCTTTCTTCCAATTTCCTCTACCTTATCGCCAAGATATTTATTGTCTACCTCATTTGTACACAATAAAACATTTGGACAATGTGGACTTTTCTCTGTAGTTGCCCCTTTCTTTCTCAATCCTTCTCTTCGTAGTTGCTTATCTCTCCTATTGCATCTTCCCCCTCCTCTCTCAATATCATTGTAATCTCACTCTCACTATGTCACTCACTTGCTCACTTTCACTCGATCTCTCTTTCTCACTCAGTCAATCACTCTCACCCTCACCCTCACACCTACTCTCTTCCTCTCCCTCTCCCTCTCCCCCTGTCCCTCTCACACTCTCATTCCCTCAATATTAGTCTCACTCTCACTCTATCTTTGTCTCTCTCCCTCCTCTCTCATTCTCTCTCTCTCTCTCTCTTTATGTATATATGTATCTCATTCTTACTCTCTCCCCCTCATTCTATCTCACTCACTCACTCACTTTCACTCTCTTATTCTCTCTCCCTCTTTCTTTCTCTCGCTCTCCTCCCCTCTCTTACTCTCAACTCTTTCACTCTTTCTCTCTCTCGCCTGATGGCTCTTTTACCCCATTCCTCAAATTTCCTATACCCTATCATCAAGATATTTGTTGTCAACCTCATTAGTACACAACAATACATTTGGACAATATTGACTTTTGGACAATATTGACTTTTCTCTGTTTCCCAACCCTTCTCTACGTAGTTGGCTATCTCTTTGATTCTCTCTCTCTCTTATTGCCTCTTCCCCTCTCTCTATATCATTGTAATTTCATTGTCACTCTCACTCTCTTTCACTCTCACTCACTTTCACTCAAATCTCTATTTCTAGCTCAGTCCCTTTCTCACCCTCACACTTACTCTCTCCCTCTCTCTTTCTCTCTATCTCCCCCTTTTCTCATTCTCTCTCTCTCTCTATATATATATATCACACTCTTTCATTCACTCTCACTCTCACTCTCACACTCTCTCTCCCCCTCATGCTCACTCTCTCTCTCACTCATTCACTTTCACTCTTATTCCTCACCCTCTTACTTTCTCTCCCTCTCCTCTCCTCTCTCTCACACTCAATTTTTTTCACTCATTCTCTCTCGCCCTCACTCTCGTCCCATGGCTCTTTTACCCCTTTCCTCCAATTTCTTTTACCCAATCGCCAAGATATTTGTTGTCCACCTCATTACTACACAACAATACATTTAGATAATATAGATTTTCTATGTAGTTTCCCATCGTTTTCTCAATCCTTTTCTTAGTAATTACCTATCTCTTTAATTATCTCTCTTATGGCCACTTCCCCCTCCGCTCTCTATATCGTTGTAATCTCACTCTCACTCTCTTGCTCACTTTTACTCAATCTCTCTTTCTCACTCTGTCACCCACTCTCACCCTTACACTTACTCTCTTCCCCCTCCCTCTCACACTCTCATTCCCTCACTATTACTCTCACTCCCACGCTCTCTTTCTCTCTCCCCCTCTCTCACTCACTCTTTATTTCTCTCTTTCTTACTCTCTCTCACTCTCTTCCCCTCATGCTCACTCTCTCTCTCACTCACTCACTTTCACTCTCATTCCTCACCCTCTTACTTTCTCTCCCTCTCCTCTCCTCTCTCTCACACTCTCAACTCTTGCACTCATTCTCTCTCACCCTCACTCTCGCCCGATGTTTCTTTTACCCCATTCCTCCAATTTCCTCTACCCTATCGCCAAGATATTTGCTGTCTTTGTACACAACAATATATTTGGACAATATGAACTTTTCTCTATAGTTGCCCCTTGTTTTCTCAATCCTTCTCTTGGTAGTTGCCTATCTCTTTAATTGTCTCTGTTATTGCCTCTTCCATCTCCTCTCTCTCTATATCGTTGTAATCTCACTCACTCTCTTACTCACTTTCACTCGATCTCACTTTCTAACTTAGTTAGTCACTCTCACTCTCACTCTCACCCTCACCCTCACACTTACTCCCTCTCTCCCCTCCCCCTCCTCTCACACTATCATTCCCTCACTGTTACTCGCAGTCTCATTCTCTCTCTCTCTCTTTATATATATATCTCATTCATACTCCCTCTCTCACTCTCTCTCCTCATGCTCACTCTATCTCTCACTCACTCACTCACTTTCACTCTCTCTTATTCTCTCACCCTCTTACTTTATCTCCCTCTCCTGTCCTCTCTCCCTCTCAACTCTTTCACTCATTCTCTCTCACCCTCACTTTCGCCTGATGACTCTTTTACCCCTGTCCTCGTATTTAGTCTTCCTTATCGCCTAGATATTTGTTGTCTACCTCATTGGTACACAACAATATATTTGGACAATATGGACTTTTCTCTGTAGTTGCCCATCGGTTTCTTAATTCTTCTCTAGTTAGTTGCCTATGTCTGTAATTGTCTCTTCCCCCTCTTCTCTCTATATCGTTGTAATCTCACTCACTCTCTCGCTCACTTTCACTCAATGTCACTCACTCTATCTTTCTCTCTCCCCCTTCTCTCTCTTACTCTCCCTTTCTCTCTCTTTCTATATATATATCTCACTCTCTCATTCACTCTTACTCTTACACTCTCTCCCCCTCATGCTCATTCTATCTCTCAGTCACTCACTTTCACTCTCTTATTCTCACACCCGCTGACTTTCTCTCCCACTCCTCTCTCTCTCTCACACTCTCAACTCTCTCACCCTCACTCTTGCCCGATGGCTCTTTTACTCCTTTCCTCCTATTTCCTCTTCCCTATCGCCAAGATATTTGTTATTTACCTCATTAGTACACAACAATACATTTGGACAATATGGACTCTTCTCTGTAGTTGCTCCTCTGTTTCTCAATCATTTTCTTCGTAGTTGTTTATCTCTTTAATTCTCTTATTTCATCTTCCTCCTCTCTCTATATCGTTGTAATCTCACTCACTTTTTTTCACTCTCTCGCTCACTTTCACTCAATCTCTCTTTCTCACTCATTCACTCACTCTCGCCCTCACACTTACTCTCTCCCCTCTCCCTCACTCTCATTCCTTCACTATCACTCTCACTTTCACTCTCTCTTTCTCTCTCCCCCCTCTCACTCTCTCTCTCTCTCTATATATATATGTATATCATTCTTACTCTCTCTCCCCCCTCTTCCCCCCTCTCCCACTCACTCCCACTCTCTTTCTCTCTCTCTCTCTATATATATATCTCATTCTTACATTCTCACTCTCTCCTCATGCTTACTCTCTCTCACTCACTCACTTTCACTCTCTTATTCTCTCACCCTCTTACTTTCTCTCCCTCTCGCCTCCTCTCTCACACTCTCCACTCTTTCACTCACACTCTCTCTCACCCTCACTCTCGCCCGATGACTCTTTTATCCATCTCCTCCAATTTCCTCTACCCTATCGCCAAGATATTTGTTGTCTATCTCATTAGTAGACAACAATACATTTAGACAATATTGACATTTCTTTGTAGTTGCCCCTTTGTTTCTCAATCCTTCTCTTCGTAGTTGCCTATCTTTTTAATTGTGTCTCTCTTATTGCCTCTTCTCTCTCCTTTATTTATATCGTTGTAATTTCACTCTCTCACTCTCTCGCTCAATTTCACTCAATCTCTCTTTCTCACTCAGTCACTCACTCTCACTCTCACACTTACTCTCTCCCTCTCCCCCTCCCTCTCACACTCTTATTCCCTCACTATTACTCTCTCACTTTTTCTTTGTCTCTCACTCTCACTCTCACTCTCACTATCGCTTTAATTGTCTTTTTTATTGCCTCTTCCCCCTCTCTCTATATCGTTGTAATCTCACTCTCACTCTCTTTCACTCTCTCGCCCACTTTCACTCTCACTCTCTTTCTCACTCAGTCACACACTCTCGCCCTCACACTTACTCTCTCCCTCTCACACTCATTCCCTCACTATCACTCACTTTCACTCTCCCCCCTCTCTCTCACTCACTCATTCTCTCTATATATATATATGTATATCATTCTTACTCTCTCTCACTCACTCACTCACTCACTCACTTTCACTCTCTTCTTCTCTCACTGTTACTTTCTCTCCCTCTCCCTCTCCTCTGCACTCTCTCATACTCTAAACACTTTCACTCATTTTCTCTCTCACCTTCACTCTCGCCCAATGGCTTTTTTACCCTTTCCTCCAATTTCTACGCTATCGCCAAGATATTTATTGTCTACTTCATTAGTAGTCAACAATACATTTTGGCAATATAGACTTTTCTTTGTACTTGCCACTATCTTTCTCAATCCTTCTCTTCTTAGTCGCCTATCTCTTTAAGTGTGTCTCTCTTATTGCGTCTTCCCGCTCATCTCTCTATATCGGTGTAATCTCACTCTCACTCTCTTGCTGACTTTCACTCAAATCTCTGTTTCTCACAAAGTCACTCCATCTTTGTTTCTCACTAAGTCACTCACTTTCACCTTCACACTTACTCTCTCCCTCTCCCTCTCCCTCTCCCTCACTCTCATTCCCTCATTATTACTCTCATTTCCAGTCCTCATTCTCTCTCTCTCTCTATATATATACCTCATTTTTATTCTCACTCTCTCTTTCTCACTCAGTCACTCACTCTCACCCTCTCTTTCTCTCTCTCTCTCACTCTCATTTGCTCATTATTACTCTCACTATTTAGTCTTCCCTATCGCCTAGATATTTGTTGTCTACCTCATTAGTACACAACAACACATTTCGACATATGGACTTTTCTCTGTAGTTGTCCCTCTGTTTCTCAATCCTCTCTTCGTAGTTGCCTATCGCTTTAATTTTGTCTCTCTTATTGCCTCTTCCCCCTCCTCTCTTTATATCATTGTAATTTCACTGTTACTCTCACTCTCTTTCTCACTTTCACTCAATCTCTCTTTCTCACCTAGTCACTAACTCTCACTCTCACCCTTACACTCACTCTCTCCCTCTCCCCATCCCTCTCACACTCTTATTCCCTCACTATTACTCTGACTCTTTCTTTGTCTCTCGCTCCCCCCTCTCTCACTCTCTCTGTCTTTCTTTCTCTCTCACTCTATATGTATATCATTCTTACTCTGTCACACTCTCTCTCTCCTTCATGCTCACTCTATCTCTCACTCACTTTCACGCTCTTATTCTCTCACCCTCTTACTTTCACTCCCTCTCCTCTGCTCTCTCTCACACTCTCAACTCTCACCCATTATCTCTCTCACCCTCACTCTCGCCCGATGTCTCTTTTACCCCTTTCCTCAAATTTCCTCTCCCTTCTCGCAAAGGTATTTGTTGTCTTCCTCATTAGTACACAATAATACATTTGGACATTATTGACTTTTCTCTATAGTTGCCCCTCGTTTTCTCAATCGTTCTCATCGTAGTTGCCTCTCTTTAATTATCTCTCTTGTTGCCTCTCTATATCGTTGTAATCTCACTCTCACTCATTTTCACTCTCTCGCTCACTTTCACTCGATCTCTCTTTCTCACTCAGTCACTCACTCTCACCTACACACATACTCTGTCCATATCCCCCTCCCTCTCACACTCTTATTCCCTCATTAATACTCTCACTCACTCTTTTTTTATCTCTCTCCCCCTCTCTCATTCTTTCACGCACTCTCTCTTTCTCTCTCTCACACTCTCTCTCCCCATCATGCTCACTCTATCACTCACTCACTTTCACTCTCTTATTCTCTCACCATTTTACTTTCTCTTCCTCTCCTCTGCTCTCTCACACACTCAACTCTTTCATCCATTCTCTCGCCCACCCTCACACTCGCCCGATGGCTCTTTTACATCTTTCTTCCAATTTCCTCTACGCTATCGCCAAGATATTTGTTGTTAGCCTCATTAGTACACAACTATATTTCGACAATATGGACATTTTCTGTAGTTGCTCTTTTCTGAATCCTTCTTCGTTGTTGCCTATCTCTTTAATTGTCTCTCTTTTATTGCCTCTTCCCCCTTATCTCTCTATATCATTGTAATTTCACTCACTCTCACTCTCACTCTCACTCACTCTCACTCTCTCGCTCACTTTCACTCAGTTGCTCTCTCTCACCCTCCCACTTACTCTCTCCCTCTCTTTCTCTTTCTCTCTCTCTCTCTCACACTCTCATTCCCACACTAGTGTCACTTTCTCTTTCTCCCCCGTCTTACTCTCTCTTTCTCTCTCTCTCTCTCTCTATATATATATATATCTCATTCTTACTCTCTCTCTCATACCCTCTCTCACCCTCTTGCTCACTCTATCTCTCACTCTCACTCTCACTTTCTCTCTCATTCTCCCCCCTCTCTCACTCTCTCTCATTTTTTTCTCTCTCTCTATATATATCTCATTCTTAGTCTCTCTTTCTCACTCAGTCACTCACTCTCACCCTCTCTTTCTCTCTCTCTCTCTCTCACTCACTCTCATTCCCTCACTATTACTCTCACTTTCTCTCTCTCTATATATATATGTATATCATTCTTAATCTCTTACACTCCTCATGCTCACTCTCTCTCTCTCACTCACTCACTCACGTTCACTCTTTTATTCTCTCACCCTCTTACTTTATCTCTCTCCTCTGTCTCACACTCTCAACTCTTTCACTCATTCTCTCTCACCCTTACTCTCCCCTGATGGCTCTTTGGCCCCTTTCTTCCAATGTAGTCTTCCCCCTCTCCCTCTCACACTCTCATTCCCTCACTATTACTCCACTCCCACTCTCTCTTTGTCTCTCTCTCTCCCCCTCTCTTTCTCTCGCTCTCTCTCTCTCTCTATATATATATCTCATTCTTACTCTCTCTCTCTCACTCTCACTCACTCTCACCCTCTCTTTTTCTCTCTCTCTCTCACTCTCATTCCCTCACTATTACTCTCTCTCTCTCTATATGTATATCATTCTTATTCTCTCATACTCTCCTCATGCTCACTCTATGTCTCACTCACTCACTTTCACTCTCTCTTATTCTCTCACCCTCTTACTTTCTCTCTTTCCTATCCTCTCTCACTCTCAACTCTTTCACTCATTCTCTCTCTCACTCTCGCCCGATGGCTCTTTGACCCCTTTCCTCCAATTTAGTCTTCCCTATTGCTTAGATATTTGTTGTCTACCTCATTAGTACACAACAATACATTTCGACAATATTGACTTTTCTCTGTAGTTGCCCCTCTGTTTCTCAATCCTTATCTTCTTAGTTGCCTATCGCTTTAATTGTGTCTCTCTTATTGCCTCTTCCCCCTCCTCTCTCTATATCATTGTAATTTCACTCACTCTCTTTTACTCTCTCTTTCTCACTCAGTCATTCACTCTCACTCTCACCCTCACAATTACTCTCCCTCTCCCTCTCCCCTCCTCTCTCTATATCATTGTAATTTCACTCACTCTCTTTTACTCTCTCTTTCTCACTCAGTCATTCACTCTCACTCTCACCCTCACAATTACTCTCCCTCTCCCTCTCCCCCTCCCCCTCCCTCTCACACACTTATTCCCCCACTACTACTCTCACTCTCACTCTCTCTTTGTCTTTCGCCCTCTCTCACTCACTCTCTTTCTTTCTCTCTATATGTATATCATTCTTACTCTCTCTCACTCTCTCCCGCCTCATGCTCTCTCTATCTCTCACTCACTTTCACTCTCTTATTCTCTCACTCTCAACTCTTTCACCCATTATCTCTCTCACCACCCTCACTCTCGCTCGATGACTCTTTTACCCCTTTTCTCGAATTTCCTTTACCTTATCGCCAAGGTATTTGTTGTCTTCCTCATTAGTACACAATAATACATTTGGACAATATTGACTTTTCTCTGTAGTTGCCCCTCGTTTTCACTATCCTTCTCATCGTAGTTGCCTCTCTTCCCCCTCATCTCTCTATATCGTTGTAATCTCACTCTCACTCACTTTCACTAAATCTCTCTCTCACTCAGCCACTCACTGTCACACTCACACTTACTCTGTCCCTCTCCCCCCTCCCTCTCAAACTCATTCCCTCACTATTACTCTCACTCTCACTCTCCCTTTGTCTCTCTCTCCCCCTTTCATTCTCTCACTCTCTTTGTCTCTCTCACACACTCTCTCCCCATCATGCTCACTCTATCTCTAACTCACTCACTTTCACTCTCTTATTCTCTCACCCTCTTACTTTCCCTTCCTCTCATCTCACACTCTTAACTCTTTCTCTCTTACCCTTACTCTCGCTCGATGGCTCTTTTATCTTTTTCCTCCAATTTCATCCACCCTATTGCCAAGATATTTGTTGTCTACCTCACTCTCTCTTTCTCTCTCTGTCTATATATATATATCTCATTCTTACTCTCTCTCACTCACTTTCACTCTCTTATACTCTCACCCTTTTACTTTCTCTCCCTCTCGTTTCCTCTCTTTGACTAATTCACCCTCTCACCCTCACTCTCACCCGATGGCTCTTTTAGCCCTTTCCTCCAATTTCCTCTACCCTATTGCCAGTATGTTTGTTGTCTACCTCATTAGTACACAACAATACATTTAGAGAATGGGGACTTTTCTCTGTAATTGCCCCCCGTTTTCTCAATCTTTCTCTTCGTAGTTACCTATCTCTTTAATTGTCTCTCTTATTGCCTCTTCCCCCTCCTCTCTCTATATCGTTGTAATCTCACTATCACTCTCTTACTCACTTTCACTCAATCTCTCTTTCTCACACTGTCACCCACTCTCACCCTCACACATACTCTCTCCCCTCTCCCTCTCCCGCTCTCATTCCCTCACTCTCTCTTTCTCTCTCTATATAGTTATATATCTCATTCTCGCTCTCTCACCCTCCCACTTACTCTCTCCCTCTCTCTTTCTCTCTCACACTCTCATTCCCTCACTATTACTATTACTCTCACTCTCTTTCTCCCCCCTCTCTCTCACGCTCTCTTTCTCTCTCTCTCTCTATATATCTTATTCTTACTCTCTCTCATACTCTCTCCCCCTCATGCTCACTCTATCTCTCACTCTCACTTTCTCTCTCTTTCTCCCCCCTTTCTCACTCTCCCACTCACTCTCTCTCTTTCTATATATAAATATATATATATTTCTTACTCTCTCCCACACTCTCTTCCCCCTCATGCTCAGTCTATCTCTCACTCAATTTCACTCTCTTATTCTCTCACCCTCTTGTCTCCTCTCTCTCACACTTTCAACTCTTTCATTAATTCTCTCTCACCCTCACTCTCCCCTCGATGGCACTTTTAGCCCATTCCTCCAATTTCCTCTACCCTATCGCCAAGATATTTGTTGTCTCCATCATTAGTACACATTAATACATTTGGACAATGTAGACTTTTCTCTGTAGTTGCCCCTCATTTTCTCAATCATTCCCTTCGTAGTTGCCTATATGTTTGTCTCTCTCTTATTGCCTCTACCCCCTCTCTCTATATCATTGTAATCTCATTGTCACTCTCACTCTCTTTCACTCTCGCTCACTTCCACTCGATCTCTCTTTCTCACTCAGTCACTCTCTCGCCCTCCCCCTCATGCTCACTCTATCTCTCACTCACTCACTTTCACTCTGTCTTATTCTCTCACCCTCTTACTTTCTCTACCTCTCTCTCTCTCTCACACTCGACTCTTTCATCCATTATCTCTCACCCTCACCCTCACTCTCGCCCGATAACTCTTTTACTCCTTTCCTCAAATTTCCTCTACCATATCGTCAAGGTATTTGTTGTCTTCCTCATTAGTACAAAATAATATATTTGGACAATATGGACATTTCTCTGTAGTTGCCCCTCGTTTTCTCAATCCTTCTCATCGTAGTTGCCTCTCTTTCATGGTCTCTCTTACTGCCTCTTCCCCCTCCTCTCTTGATATCATTGTAATCTCACTTTCACTCAATCTCTCTTTCTCACTCAGTTATTCACTCTCACACTCACACTTACTCTCTCCCTCTCGCTCTCACACGTTTATTGCCTCACTATCACTCGCACTCTCTATTTCTCTCTCTCTCTTCATATATATATATATATATATCTCATTCTTACTCTCTCTCACACTATCTCTCACTCACTCACTCACTTTCATTCTCTTATTCTCTCACCCTCTTACTTTCTCTCTCTCCTATCCTCTCTCTCACACTCTCAACTCTTTCACTCATTCTCTCTCTTACTCTCACTGTCGCCCGATGGCTCGTTGACCTCTTTTCTCCAATTTAGTCTTCCCTATCGCCTACATATTTGTTGTCTACCTCATTAGTACACGTCAATACATTTCGACAATATGGACTTTTCTCTATAGTTGCCCCTTTGTTTCTCAATCCTTCTCTTCGTAGTTGTCTATCGCTTTAATTGTGTCTCTCTTATTGCCTCTTCCCCCTCCTCTCTCTATATCGTTGCAGTCTCACTCTCACTCTTTCGTTCACTCTCGCCCTCACACTTACTCTCTCCCTCTCTGCGCTCCCCCTCCACCTCCCCTTTCACACTCTCATTCCCTCACTATTACTCTCACTCTCTTTCTCTCTCTCCCCCTCTCTCACTCACTCTCTCACTCTCTCTCTATATATATACATATCTCATTCTTGCTCACACTCTTTCTCCCCCTCATGCTCACTCTATCTCTCACTCACTTTCTCTCCCTCTTTCTCTCACACTCATCTCTTTCACTCATTCTCTCTCACACCCTCACTCTCGCCCGATGGCTCTTTTACCCTTTTCCTCCAATTTCCTCTTTAGTACACAACAATATATTTGGAGAATATGGACATTTCTATGTAGTTGCCACTCTGTTTCTCAATCTTTCTCTTTGTAGTTGCCTATTTTTTTAATTGTCTCTCTCTTATTGTCTCTTCCCCCTCTCTATATCGTTGTAATCTCATTCTCACTCTCGCTCACTTTCACTCAATCTCTCTTTCTCAGTCAGTCATTCACTCTCACCCTCACACTTACTCTCCCCCTCTCCCCCTCTCTCACTCTCATTCTCTCTCTCCCCCTCTCTCACTCTCTCTCTTTATATATATACATATCTCATTCTTACTCTCTCTCACACTATATCTCTCACTCACTCATTCACTTTCACTCTCTCTTATTCTCTCACCCTCTTACTTTCTCTCTCTCTCTCTCTCCGATCCTCTCTCTCACACTCTCAACTCTTTCACTCATTCTCTCTCTCACTCTCATTGTCACCCGATGGCTCTTTGACCCCTTTTTACCAATTTAGTCTTCCCTATCGCCTACATATTTGTTGTCTAACAATATGGACTTTTCTCTGTAGTTGCCCCTTTGTTTCTCAATCCTTCTCTTCGTAGTTGTCTATCGCTTTAATTGTGTCTCTCTTATTGCCTCTTTCCCCTCTTCTCTATATCGTTGTAGTCTCACTCTCATTCACTCTTTTGCTCACTTTCAGTCAATCTCTCTTTCTCACTTAGTCACTCACTCTCACCCTCACACTTACTCTCTCCCTCTCTCGGCTCCCCCTCTCACACTCTCATTCCCTCACTTTTACTCTGACTCTCTTTCTCTCCCCCCCTCTCACTCTCTCACTCACTTTCTCTCTCTCTCTATATATATATCTCATTCTTACTCACATTCTCTCCCCCCTGATGCTCACTCTATCTCTCACTCACTCACTTTCACTCTCTTTTATTCTCTCACCCTCTTGCTTTCTCTCCCTCTCCTCTCCTTTCTCACACTCTGAACTCTTCCACGCATTCTCTCTCTCACCCACATTCTCGCCCGATGGCTCTTTTTCCTCTTTCCTCTACCCTATCGCCAAGATATTTCTTGTCATCTCATTAGTACACAACAAACCATTTGGACACTATGGACTTTTCTCTGTAGTTGCACCTGTGTTTTTCAATCCTTCTCTTCGTAGTTGCCTATCTCTTTAATTTTGTCTCTCTTATTGCCTCTTCCCCCTCCTCTCTGTATATCATTGTAATTTCACTCGCACTCGCACTCTCACTCTCTCGCTCACTTTCACTCAATCTTTTTTTCTCACTCGGTCACTCACTCTCACCCTCACACTTACTCTCTCCCTCCCCCCTCCATCTCACACTCTTATTCCCTCACTATTACTATTACTCTCTCACTCTCACTATCTCTTTAATTGTCTCTCTTATTTCCTCTTCCTCCTCTCTCTATATCGTTGTAATCTCACTTTCACTCTCTCGTTTAGTTTCACTCAATCACTCTTTCTCACTTAGTCACACACTCTCGCCCTCACACTTATTCTCTCCCTCTCTTCCCTCCCTCTCCCTCTCACATCCTCACTTTCACTCTCTCTCTCTATATATATGTATATCATTCTTTCTCTCACTCTCTGTCCCCCTCATGCACACTCTAAATCTCACTCACTTTCACTCTCTCTTATTCTCTCACCCTCTTACTTTCTCTCTCTCTCCTCTCCTCTCTCTCGCACTCTCAACTCTCACTTATTCTCTCTCCCACACTCTCTCGCCCGATGGCTCTTTGACCCCTTTCCTCCAATTTAGTCTTCCCTATCGCCTAGATATTTATTGTCTACCTCATTAGTACTCAACAATACATTTGGGCAATATGGTCTTTTCTCTGTAGTCTACCTCATTAGTGCTCTCTCATCCTCATGCTCACTCTGTCTCTCACTCTCACTTTCTCCCTCATTCTCCCCCCCTCTCTCTCTCTCTCTATATATACATATATATATATATATTTCTTTCTCTCACACACTCTCCCCCTCATGCTCACTCTATCTCTAACGCACTCAATTTCACTCTCTTATTCTCTCACCCTCTTACCCTTCTCTTCGTTGTTGCCTATCTCTTTAATTGTCTTTATTTTATTGCCTCTTCCCCCTCCTCTCTCTATATCATTGTAATTTCACTCTCACTCTCTCTCGCTCACTTTCACTCAATCTCTCTTTCTCACTGAGTCGCTCTCTCTCACCCTCACCCTCTCTCTTTGTCTCTCTTTCTCTCTCTCACACTCTCATTCCCTCACTATTACTCTAACTCACTTTCTCTTTCTCCCCCCTCTCACTCTCTCTTCTCTCTCTATATATATATATATATCTCATTCTTACTCTCTCTCATACTCTTTCACTCTCACTTTTTCCCTCATTCTCCCCCCTCTCTCTTTCTCTCTCTATATACATATATATATATATATATATTTCTTACTCTCTCTCACACACTCTCTCCCCCTCATGCTCACTCTATCTCTTACTCACTCAATTTCACTCTCTTATTCTCTCACCCTCTTACTTTCTCTCCCTCTTCTCTGCCCTCTCTCACACAGTCAACTCTTTCACTCATTCTCTCTCTCTCACCCTCACTCTCGCTTGATGGCTCATTTATCCCTTTCCTCTAATTTCCTCTACCCTATTGCCAAGACATTTGTTGTTTACCTCGCTCTCTCTTTCTCTCTCTCTCTCCCCCTCTCACTCACTCTTGTCTATATATATATAGATATCATTCTTACTCTCACTCACTTTCACTCTCTTATTCTCTCACCCTCTTACTTTCTCTCCCTCTCGTCTCCTCACTCTCAACTCTTTCACTAATTCTCTCTCACCCTCACTCCCATCCAATGGCCCTTTTAGCCCTTTCCTCAAATTTCCTCTACCCTATCGCCAAGATATTTGTTGTCTACCTCATTAGTACACAACAATACATTTGGACAATGTGGACTTTTCTCTGTAGTTGCCCTTCGTTTTCTCAATCCTTCTCTTCGTAATTTCCTATCTCTTTAATTGTCTCTCTTATTGCGACTTCCCCCTCCTCTCTTTATATCATTATAATTTCACTCACTCTCTCGCTCACTTTCACTCACTCTCACCCTTCCACTTACTCTCTCTCCCTCTTTCTCTTTCTCTCTCTCACTCTTATTCCCTCACTATTACTCTCACTCTCACTCTCTCTCCCCCCACTCTCACTCTCTCACTCACTCTCTCTCTCTCTCTATATATATATATCTCATTCTTACTCTCTTATACTCTCTTTCACCCTCACCCTCATGCTGACTCTATCTCTTACTCTCACTTTCTCTCTTTCTCCCCCCTCTCTCACTCTCTCACTCACTCTCTTTCTCTATATATATACATATATATATATGTATATCTATTTCTTACTCTCTCACACTCTCTCCCCCCTCATGCTCACTTTATCTCTAACTCACTCACTTTCACTCTCTAATTCTCTCACCCTCTTACTTTCTCTCCCGCTCCTCTGCTCTCTCTCACCCACACTCTCGCTCAATGTCTCTTTTATCCCTTTCCTCCAATTTCCTCTACCCTATTGCCAAGATATTTGTGGTCTACCTCACTCTCTCTTTCTCTCTCTGTCTCTCTCTCTCTCTATATATATATCTCATTCTTACTCTCTCACACTCTCTCCCCCTCATGCTCACTATATCTCTCACTCACTTTCACTCTCTCTTGTTCTCTCACCCTCTTACTTTCTCTCCCTCTCCCTCTCAACTCTTTCACTAATTCTCCCTCACCCTCAGTCTCGCCTGATGGCACTTGTCGCTCTTTCCTCCAATTTCTTCTACCCTAGCGCCAAGATATATGTTGTCTACCTCATTAGTATACAACAATATATTTGGACAATGTAGACATTTCTCCCTTTGTTTCTCAATCCTTGTCTTCGTAGTTGCCTATCTCTTTAATTATGTCTCTTTTATTGCCTCTTCCCCCTCCTCTCTTTATATCATTGTAATTTCACTCTCTCTCTCACTCACTTTCACTCAATCTCTCTTTCTCACTCTGTCACTCACCCCCACACTTTCTCACTCTTATTTTCTCACTATTACTTACTCTCTCTTTGTCTCTCCCCCCTCTCTCATTCTCTCACTCATTCTCTCTTTCTCTCTCTCTCTCTCACACACTCTCCCCTCATGCTCACTCTATCTATCTATCACTCACTCACTTTCACTCTCTTATTCTCACCCTTTTCTTTCTCTCCCTCTCCTCTGCTCTCTCGCACACTCTCAACTCTTTTACTCATTCTCTCGCTCACCCTCACGCTCGCCTGATGGCTCTTTTGCCCCATTCCTCCAATATATATTTCGACAATATGGACTTTTCTATGTAGTTGCCCCTCTTTTTCTCAATCCTTCTCTTTGTTGTTGCCTATCTCTTTAATTGTCTCTCTTTTATTGCCTCTTCCCCCTTCTCTCTCTATATCATTCTAATTTCATTCTCACTCTCACTCTCTCGCTCACTTTCACTCAATCTCACTTTCTCACTCAGTTGCTCTCTCCCACCCTCGTACTTGCTCTCTCGCTCTCTCTTTCTCTCTCTCTCTCACTCTCATTCCCACACTATTATTCTCACTCTCACTCTCACTCTCTTTCTCCCCCCTCTCTCATTCTCACTCACTCTCTCTTTCTCTTTCTCTCTCCCTCTCTCTCTCTATATATATCTCATTCTTACTCTCTCTCATACTCTCTCACCCTCACCCTCATGCTCACTCTCTCTCTCTCTCTCACTTTCTCTCTTTCTCCCCCCCTCTCACTCTCTTACTCTCTCTCTCTCTCTATATATATATATATATATTTCTTACTCTCTCATTTTCTCTCCCCCTCATGCTCACTCTATCTGTAATTCACTCACTTACACTCTCGTATTCTCTCACCGTCTTACTTTCTCTTCCTCTACTCTGCTCTCTTTCACACTCTTAACACTTTCACTCATTCTCTCTCTCACCTTCACTCTCGCTCAATGGCTCTTTTATCCCTTTCCTCCAATTTCATCTACCCTATTGCCAAGATATTTATTGGCTGCCTTATTCTCTCTCTCCCCCCTCTCACTCACTCTCTCTTTCTCTCTCTGTCTATGCATATATATATTTCATTCTTACTCTCACTCTCTCCCCCTCATGCTCACTCTATCTCTCACTTACTTTCACTCTCTTATACTCTTAGCCTCTTACTTTCTCTCCCTCTCGTTTCCTCTCTCTCACACTCTCAACTCTTTCACTAATTCACTCTCTCACCCTCACTCTCGCCCGATGGCTCTTTTAGCCCTTTCCTCCAATTTCCTCTACCCTATCGCCAAGATATTTGTTGTCTACTTCATTATTACACAACAATACGTTTAGACAATGTGGACTTTTCTCTGTAGTTGCCCCCCATTTT
Source organism: Houttuynia cordata (assembly GCA_039654745.1). Taxonomy (NCBI): domain Eukaryota; kingdom Viridiplantae; phylum Streptophyta; class Magnoliopsida; order Piperales; family Saururaceae; genus Houttuynia; species Houttuynia cordata. The sequence continues at coordinate 40,026,153 of CM077504.1, read as the reverse complement.
CTCAATCCTTCTCTTCATAGTTGGCTATCTCTTTAATTGTCTCTTTTTTATTGCCTCTTCCCCCTCCTCTCTCTATATCGTTGTAATGTCACTCTCACTCTCTCACTTTCTTGCTCACTTTCACTCAATCTCTCTTTCTCACAGTCACCCACTCTCACCCACATTTACTCTCTCCCCTCTCCCTCTCACACTCTTATTCCCTCACTATTACTCTCACTCTCACTCTCACTCTCTCTTTCTCTCTCTCCCCCCTCTATATATATTTATATATCTCATTCTCGCTCTCTCTCATCCTCCCACTTACTCTCTCCCTCTCTCTCTCTTTCTCTCTCTCACACTCTCATTCCCTCACTATTACTCTCACTCTCACTCTCTCTTTGTCCCCCCTCTCACTCTCTCTTTCTCTCTCTCTATATATATCTCATTCTTACTCTCTCTCCCCCTCATGCTCACTCTATCTCTCACTCTCACTTTCTCTCCCCTCTCACTCTCACTCTCACACTCATTCTCTCTCTCTATATATATACATATATATATATATATATATATATATAATTCTCTCTCCCACACTCTCTCCCCCTCATGCTCACTCTATCTCTCACTCAATTTCACTCTCTTATTCTCACCCTGTTACTTTCTCTCCCTCTTGTCTCCTCTTTCTCACACTTTCAACTCTTTCGATATACCCAATAAATATACATTGGACAGATTTAAAGTCCAATTTTCCACATCCAAATGGCTGAAGATACAGAAAGCAGGCACATCCAAAAATTCGAAGATGGGAATAAGAAGGCTGGGAGCCTGAGGGTTTCAAACCGCATCTGCCCATTTATGGGTTTTGACGGTAGACGTGGTGAACTAGTAAACTTGGTGTACCATGGCCAAGGGGCCTATTTGAGACCATACAACACCCTGTGGAGTTTGCAAACATGGTTGGGACGAGTGGCATCGATGATGCCAGGAGGTTATTGGAGATAGACCTCCTTGAGGTCTATATGGAGGAAGGCATTCTTCATGTCAAGTTGTTGAAGAGGCCGGTTGAAAGAGACAAGGGAAAAAATAAGTCTTACCATTCCCGCCTTAACAGTAGGGCTGAATGTGTTTTCAAAATCAAACCGAGGTACAATCGCCTCATTCATAGCCTTAACCCAGTGAGGGTTAGTGGACGTTGTTTTGTAGGTAGTTGGTTTAGGCGAATGGCTGATGGAGGCAGTACGAAGTCCATGGGGAATAGGGATGCTTAGTGGAAAGAAGAGCCTTTGGTCGGCGTGTTCTATCCTGTGAACGAGTAACCATCATATGTTTGACCGGTTGTGGTTGTGGTGGCAGAGGTGCTGGTGGAGGGGTTGTTCGCCTAGTGTAGACATGGTGCAGAGGCGACAAAGAGGCATGAGGGGGGCAGCCAGAGAATCTGGCTTAGAGGTAGGACCCAATGTGTCATTTGGAAGGGTAGTAGGGCTGCTGGTGGCAATGGGGTAGCAAGGGCTGCTGGAGGCTGATCGTTTAAAATTAAAACCCTTGCAAGTGCACAAGGCAATTGTACTACGACGAGTATTAAAGGGTTGTCGAACCTCAGGGACGGTGAATAATTTACCAAACTCAAGAGAAGAAAAAGATTAGTTTAATTAATTCTAAAGAAAGCAATGAATTTTATCTAATCTAACTAAGATTTAATCAATGCATAGAATTATCAAGGCAATGAATCCACCACTAGACATGCAATTACTATTCTCAATTATTATTAAGCATACATTGACATGATATGGTAATTCGTGTTCTTGATCGGACACACGAATTACTAATGAATTCACTAACGTTCATCCACTATTGTGTAATCAATCATATCCTTGATCGGGCATAGAATCAATCACAACTCTATTATAATGCAATTAATCTTATCCTTGATCGGGCATAAAATCAATCACAATATCTAATTTCATTCATAATCAATCAAGTCTATAATCAAGCACTCAAAAGAAACTCATGAAATCGCATTAAGCATGAATCATAATCAACTTTATAGAATTAAACTATCAAGAGTAGCAATACACATCTAGGGCTTCATCAAGCCTTGACAAGGAATTTAGTTACACATAGAAAGGGAGAAAAGAAAAGCCTGTTTATGTAGATCCATCGTCATGAATCCTTCTTCTTCTTTGCTCCAAAAGACCTCTTCTCTTCCTCCTCTCTAGCCTCCAATAAAGCTCTGGTTCTCCAAGGTTGAATATGTGATCTACTTTCTAATGCCCAAAACGTTCTCCCATAAGGCCTATTTATAAGAGTGAAGAGAAACCACGAAATCCCCTTCCAAATCCGAGTCGAAATAGGTCTTAATTCCGGTTTTCCGTATACGGCGATCGATCGCTCCGTATTGACGATCGTTCGCCTACCTGTCGATAGCAATTCCTTCGTTATTTTCTTCCGATCGATCACTTTGCCGATCGATGCCGTATGATACCGATTGATCGTAGTTGCTGTCTTGCGCGGATAAAAAATTCCAGTAGATACGATCGATCGTTTTGAGTCCGATCGATCGTTTCCTTCAATATACTGCTTTTGATGTTCTGGCGATCGATCGCATTTGATAGCCGATCGATCGTTGTTACTGTTCATGAAATTCAAAGAACTCCGAATTGCGCGTGGTTGGTGGCGTTGGAAAGCTGACTTCTTGAACTTTAACATGAGACCGGAATCAGTCCAATCCGACATTTGTACACGAAGTTATGATAATTTAACCATTTGAGTTACTTTTCTCCTCATTTCTCTGTATTACTCTTGTTTCCGACAAAAACCAAAAACTATATTAAAGTAGTAGTTATTCTAATCAAACACTAGCATAAACATAAGTTTAGGAGATCATAAAATGCATATTTCATGTGTAGATCACACCCCCAAACCTAGATTTTGCTAGTCCCTAGCAAAACAAAACAAAATAAAATCAAACAATCAACTAAAAGAACTAATGCATAAAAGTAAACACCACTTTCGTAGAGAACACGATTGCATTGAGCGTATGCAACAAGCCGTTAAACCTCTAGGTGGCCCTAATAGGACGAGTGTTGTCTCGTGAGGGTTTGTAGCCATGCTACCCACAAACATGTATTTATAAACCTAATTAACCTAAGTTCAAACAAAACAAAAATAAAATAAAAACAGTGCAAAACAAGCAAACCTATTATCACGATAAATACATACTACAATGCTTAAGAGAATTAACCACACGTACTTGGTTCATAATCAACAGGAATATAGAAGCCCTCAAGTAAGTAGTTTTATTCCACACTTTCATCTTGGAAATTTTTGCTCAAATATTATATATTATGATAATATAAATAGTAAAAGTGTAGAACATTGTAGCAATACATTCTAAATTTCTGTTTTATACAGATCTAGTGTCACCCATTAACCAAAGAACATCAGAATCTACATAGTCATCGTAATCTTTAGGTTCATGATAGCACAAATCTGCGCGCCTCCTTCGGGTCCAACATTCTAGATTTGAGAGGATAATACACCACAGACTTTTTTTTTTCAATAGGACTGTGTAAGGCCTGACTTCAAGATGCTTAGGTTTAGCAATGACTCAGGCCAATGACTCCCAGCCAGTTGGCTTAGGGCATTAGGTTTTAAGTAGACCGCTTCGGGCCCGAGCATCAGCTTAAGTTAATCCTATAAAGTCAAGCAGCCCCTTTCTTTCATTTTATTTTCATTTTTTTTTATTTTCATTTTCAGCATATATTTTCAAGCACATCTTTATTTTGTCCTAGCTGTAGTATACCCTCAACCTATTTCCGGTTCCAATCCCTTGCCATAGCCAAGTAAATGGTCTATCATGATCTTTTAAGCTCAACAGACAACTACACATTATCCAATGACTATGACTAAAGACATCCCAGTGTAGATTAGCATTCAACAAATCTCTAGACGGTATTACTTTATGTACTAATATGTGTGAGTGAGTTTTCTTAGTTTCAAGCATCTATTCCAAGAGGACTATAACAGAAAGATATTCTCAGTTAAGTGTATCTATCCTCCAGTATACTTATTCACACTTCCAATGTTAATTAATCTCCTAAGAATTGTAACATGCATTATTACGGGATAAACTATCAAAACCTAAGAAAAAGTACTAACAAACAACCTAAAAACTAATCAAATTTTTATGATTTTTTATTTTTTTATATTTTTTTTATGCAAGTAATATTCCCTCCCCCAAACCTATTATGAACATTGTCCTCAATGTGAATACAATATAGCATGACAATGAGCATATAACAAAGAAAATCAGATAAAGAAGAGAATACACCTGAATACGTGGGTTGCCTCCCACCAAGCGCTAAGTTTAACGTCTTCGGCCAAACTGAGCCATGATCCTTTGTAGGGTCCAGATTATCAAGTCATCAACCTGGATCAATTAAATGATTGCACCACACACTTCTATCCTTGTTGCCTAAGTATGGAGCACATCGTGGAATAAAAGGATGGAGTGGTGGGTAGGGAAGCTTTGGAAAGAGGGGTCCCTGCATTAACCATGAAGAAGGGTCATTAGAAAATTTTAAAATAAAGGGCTCCTTCTTCAAATTAACCATTTTGGCCTTAGGGACCTCTTCTAGTAACCCAATTGGGAAAGCTTCCTCAATTAATGAATCAACTAAACTATCTGTGAAATAGTCTAAGTTATGTTCATTAAACAAAGAGTTAGATTGATCTAGACAAGATATGAATGGTGCTTCAGGAATAGAAGGTTCTGTTAATAGTGTTGTAGACTGCAACTCCTCAGATATAGAAGAAGGTTGAAAATTTGGTTCTATCAACACACTCACTTCTTCTTTAATTTCTACACCCTCTTGATCATTATATAAGGCCCACTCAAGCTCATTGTCAAACCTTTGGGCATTTTGAAAGGATGTAACATCATAGTCAGGGGAAAAACAGATCCCTTCATTAGAAAATTTGCCCTTTGGATATTGAGGCTCGACAGGTAAAATGCATTCTTCGTTCCTATTCATGGCCTGTGTTAGCTGCTCTAACTGTGTTTCAATATTGGCAAGAGCCTGTGTGTGAGAATGGATAATCTGGGCCTGGGTACTCAGCTCACCTGTCAGCTCTCTGTATTTGGTGTCTATCATAGTGCCCATCTTGGCTTCCATCGCACTGAAAGCTGAGAGGAGAGTAGATTGGGTAACTAGCATTTGGCTCATTTGATCTTCTAGGGATGGTTTCATATTGGTTTGGCCAAATGGGGGATTTATGGCTGGTTGGTAAGGTAGTTGTGGGCTTAGGAAATCTTGTCTAGGGGCCTGATGAAGAGTGGGCCCAAGGTTGGGTTGCTCCCAAGGAGAATTAGGATGGTCCTCCCACCTATGAAGACTTTGGGCCTCATTTACATATTTGCGTATAAAATCAGGGTACTCATGGGCCAAAGGGCACTCCACTAGGGTATGAATAGGGCTTAAACAGAGGGCACATGGTTCCGACATATAAGGAGTTGTGTATTGTAGGGAAGATGTGCCACTCCCAAAATTAGAGTGATTATCCCAATCACTGTTGTAAGTATCAGCATGTAAGGGACGTGGGTGGTAGGGCACTTCATAGGGAGGGGGATTAAGTGTGTGAAGAACAATAATCATTAAAGCTCCGATATGGGTTCTCATGGCTAAATCCATAAAAAGGTGAAGACATTTTTTTCACCATGCATTCATCAACTGAACCAAAATATCACACATCCACAAATCAAATAAACAATCCTAGATATCCACAACTAGCAATCAGCAGCCCTAGATATCAATAACTAGCAGTCCTAATAGCCACAACTAGCACAACATGCTATCACAGAAAGAAAAGAAAAACACCAAACACCAAAGTTAATCTAAAAAGAGAAGGATAATAGAATGCAAACAAGGGGAAGGGGTGGCCCTTCGACGTTGGCGAGAATTCCATGTCTTCTCTTAACCTTGCAAAAAGAAAGAAAAACACAAATTAAGCTACTGACAAATAATCTAAGTTAAGACTCACTAAACTACTCTAACACTAACTATGCTAAGAATTTAGTAAACTATTGAGCTGTCCTCGGCAGCGGGCACATGGTTCCGATATTTTAAACTTGATCGTTTAAAATTAAAACCCTTGCAAGTGCACAAGGCAATTGTACTACTGCGAGTATTAAAGGGTTGTCGAACCTCAGGGACGGTGAATAATTTACCAAACTCAAGAGAAGAAAAAGATGTAGTTTAAATAATTCTAAAGAAAGCAATGAAATTTATCTAATCTAACTAAGATTTAATCAATACAGAGAATTATCAAGGCAATGAATCCACCACTAGACATGCAATTACTACTCTCAATTATTATTAAGCATACATTGACATGATATGGTAATTCGTGTTCTTGATCGGATACACGAATTACTAATGAATTCACTAACGTTCTTGATCGGACACAAAAGTTCATCCACTATTGTGTAATCAATCCTATCCTTGATCGGGCATAGAATCAATCACAACTATATTATAATGCAATTAATCTTATCCTTGATCGGGCATAAAATCAATCACAATATCTAATTTCATTCATAATCAATCAAGTCTATGATCAAGCACTCAAAAGAAACTCATGAAATCGCATTAAGCATGAATCATAATCAACTTTATAGAATTAAACTATCAAGAGTAGCAATACACATCTAGGGCTTCATCAAGCCTTGACAAGGAATTTAGTTACACATAGAAAGGGAGAAAAGAAAAGCCTGTTTATGTAGATCCATCGTCATGAATCCTTCTTCTTCTTTGCTCCAAAAGACCTCTTCTCTTCCTCCTCTCTAGCCTCCAATAAAGCTCTGGTTCTCCAAGGTTGAATATGTGATCTACTTTCTAATGCCCAAAACGTTCTCCCATAAGGCCTATTTATAAGAGTGAAGAGAAACCACGAAATCCCCTTCCAAATCCGAGTCGAAATAGGTCTTAATTCCGGTTTTTCGTATACGGCGATCGATCGCTCCGTATTGACGATCGTTCGCCTACCTGTCGATCGCAATTCCTTCGTTATTTTCTTCCGATCGATCACTTTGCCGATCGATGCCGTATGATACCGATTGATCGTAGTTACTGTCTTGCGCGGATAAAAAATTCCAGTAGATACGATCGATCGTTTTGAGTCCGATCGATCGTTTCCTTCAATATACTGCTTTTGATGTTTTGGCGACCGATCGATCGTTGTTACTGTTCATGAAATTCAAATGGCTATAACTTTCTGCTCCGAACTCCGAATTGCGCGTGGTTGGTGGCATTGGAAAGCTGACTTCTTGAACTTTAACATGAGACTTGAATCAGTCCAATCCGACATTTGTACATGAAGTTATGATGATGGTTTTTGTTTCCTACAAAAACCAAAAACTATATTAAAGTAGTAGTTATTTTAATCAAACACTAGCATAAACATAAGTTTAGGAGATAATAAAATGCATATTTCATGTGTAGATCAGAGGCAATGATGCAATAGGTGTTGCTTGCGACGCTGGCGGCAATGGGGCAGTAGGGGCTGCCGGTAGGAGGATTTCCTTTAAGGTGGTTGTAGAGAACTTGCGCACTTTGAATTGTGCCTTAGCTAGGGATGAAGGCTTAGAATCTGTATATGGGAAGTTGTCCTTATGAAAAGATACATGACGTGAGATGTATATACGCCCCTTGTGTTGCCCGCTATACCCAATGAATATACATTGAACAGATTTAAAGTTCAATTTTCCACGTCTAAAAGGCTGAAGATGAGAATAAGGTCGGGAGCCCATGAGGATCTCAAACGCTGTTCGCCCATTTAAGGGATTTGGCGGTAGACGATTTATCAAATATGTGCTAGTAGTGAACTAGTAAACTTGGTGTACCATGCCCGAGGGTTCTGTTTGAGACCATACAACACCTTGTGGAGTTTGAAAACGTGGTTGGGACAAACGACATCGATGAAACCAGGAGGTTGTTGGAGATAGACCTCCTCCTTGTGTTCTCCATGGAGGAAGGCATTCTTCATGTCAAGTTGTTGAAGAGGTTGGTTGAAAGAGACGACAAGGGAAAGAATAAGTGTCACCATTCCTATCACGCCCCGAAATTTCAGGCCTCGTCGGAGCGCGAAAGCTGACCATTAAGCGAGAAATTCTTGAAGCCGAAATTCGGGCATGCAACCAAATACTCAATCACCGTTCAATCACAACATCTCAAAAGGATGCGTAATTGAAACCACTCAGTTGTTGAATCAACATCATTAATCATAATGAAATAAAAATTCTTAATCTCAAATTATCCCAAAATAAAAGTCATTAAAATCTCTTAACAAAATCACTAAAATTTCTTGGCACACAGGCCATTAATGTCACAATTATTTAATTAAAAGGAAACGTAAACTTCATAACTTTCTGGCTGTAATCCTTGAGCTTTTCCTTTCTATGCAACACTCTCCAAATCTACTCTTTCTCCGAGCCTGCATCACAGGATGCATGAGTATTCCGAAGAAATACCCAGTAAGATGCAAAACCCACACAAGCACAAGAGATATAATATATACGACAATAAATCAGATTCAAACAACAACTGATAAATAAGCAACATTTATACTGAATATAGAGGATTGAATTACCAAAAAACATCATCAATCACTAAGATTCCAAAACAGCTAGAATGTATGGAGAAAATATCATTAATCAATGATCCAAACATCGAGAGTGCATAAGAAAAACATCATTCACTGAGACTCCAACTATCACAAGTATATGGAGCTACAACTTCTACTCTCATATGTTACCACCCCAATGTGGTTCTCTTGCCAGACTACCCTAGAGTTTCTGTCCTTGGAACTCTCAGTCATGTCTAGGATATTGGCTCTATCAGTGCTTACGAAATGCCTCTCTTTAGGCGGGAACCTAACCAGGATCCAAAGATATACACTCTTAACACAGGGGCTTTTGAGCATCCAACCTCTCACCGTGGCAGTATCTCTTAACGCAGGTACTTTTGAGTATCATTAACTCTCACCCTGACAGTATCTCTTAACACAGGTATTCATGAGTATCATTAACTCTCACCCTGGCAGAATCCCTTAACACAAATACTCTTGAGTATCATTAACTCTCACTCTGGCAGGGTCTCCTAATCCAAGTGCTTTTGAGTATCATACCACTCTCAATTGGACGGAGTCTCTGCTAATCCAAGTGTTTTTGAGTATTCTCCAACTCTCAACTGGACGGAGTCTGTTATGGCTTTTACTCGCACACTATGCATGTCTTCACTCAGGTACTTTTGAGACTTCACCTCTCTCATCCTTGGAAACTTATTTAACTGCCTCTAATGGCGAAGATTCATATGGTCCTTAAAGAATCTCTGGAGCAACTACTTAAAGACAGAGATATAGAAATCTATGCTCTTCTTAATAACTGACTCACTAAAGGAGTACCACATAGATCTCACCACCTCTTCCCACAAATGACTCACTATGGAGTATAATAGAGGTTTCAATACCTCTTTTAGCATCTGACTCTCAAATGGAGTATTAATGAGATTATTTTATCTCTATCATCACACAACTCATCATAAGAGTATCAGAATAAAGTCTCAACAATAGAAGCATTTACACATTGCTTTGCTATAGAGGAACAATTTCAATACTCAACTTGGTCATAAAAATATTAGTCCAAACTTCAAGGTTTTAAGACTTTAGTCAAAGAGAATAATGGTTCGGTTTTCCATTGGAAACATGCATTTAGTCAATATCAACAATGAAACACATAAGACTTGATGAACACCAGACCCACTATTAGCCCATAATACTAAAGTATTATACTTAGTCCATTCTACGGTAATGCTTACCGGAAAGTCTTGTATAATACATATTAAACTCTTAGTATGCTTATTTTAGCATAGGGTAATGCTCTGCGAAGGTTTTCCCAACTTTTACCTTAATTACAGTGTTCTGTCTTTGCATATCAGTTGATTTCCGACGCTTCCCAGTGTCAGCACAGATTGAATTACTCTCTGAAATTTTTACCATAGATAGTCCTATGAGTCTAGTTTCCAACCCAACAAACGGCATATTTTTCTGATTTTTTTGTATTTAGTTATATATATTTTAGTACAGGTCGTCGGCGCAGGAACAATCCTAACCGAGAACACTGTTTAGTCTAATTTGATTAGTGAGCCTAATTAGTCATCTACCTTGTTTAATTTCCAATAATTAGTGATTCCATATACTTAATAACAGTATATTATTTCATTATCATAGCACCTTGCTCATCCAAATTTTGGAAATCTTAATTGACTTTGGTTACTTTTATCACAACCTTTTAAGCATAGAATTTATACTTGAATTAAACTCCATATATAATTGGATATTAATTCTTGGACACTCCAGAACGTACCAGCATCTGATTAAGGTTGTCATGACTCCTCTCTACTGGTTAGTGACCCACATGATCAATTCACAACTCTAGGTTGGCAGCCAACCCCGATATAACTCAATATTGGATGGTAGATTACATAACTAAAGCATTAGATTAATAACCTTAACTTAAACCCCCTCCCCCACCTCCCCCATCTGGAACAATAAATTTTGGACAGAACTGACATCAATCAAGAATGCATCAACAAGGCTTTAAATCAAGCAATTTCTCATCTAGGATCCGCGTGTGTAACACCAAGATCAAACAAGTACACAATCATAGCATACATCAATTGATCCATACATCTTCACGTATAAGAGCATGATCATTAATAAAACTCACATCAATTCCAGAACAAGGTCAACATATTTATCATCAAAATTTGAATCAATCATAAGACTAAGGGTGCTCACGAGCCGAGCCAGCTCGTGAGTTTTTTTGGCTCGGCTCGATTTTCAGCTCGACTCGAGCTCGATTTCTTCGAGCTCGAGCTCGAGCCAACCTACAGCTCGACTCGGCTTGACTCGAAAAAGCTCGACTCGAATTAGCTCGAATCTCGACTCGAGAATCAGCTCGAGCTCGACTCGACTTTCTTTTCTAAAGAAGGCCCATATGCTTAACCCATTTTGGTTTCCCTTTAATTAAATTAAAGGACTACCATTTCTTTCCTTTTTATAGAGCATGTATAGCCTTAGATTCATACTGTTAGACGATATGAAACTCTCATATTAGTTCATGGCCCCTATCGCCCACTGCTGCTGCCCCCATAGCCCGCCATCGTTGCCGCCCCCCGCCCCCCGCCTCCTACCGTTAGCCACCGCCCCTTGCCGCCCACCACCCCCTCCGTCGTCACCTCCCACTGTCGCCCATTGCCTCCCCATCGCCGCCTATCGACACCGTCGCTTGCCGAATGCCGACACTGCCCCCCGCTGACACCGCCCCCCGCCCACCATCCATCGCCCCTTGCCACCCCGCCACCCGCTGTCGCCCACCACCTATCGCCCCTTACCGCCACCCGCTGCCGCCCACCACCCATTGCCCTTGCCGACCGCCACCGTCACCGTTGCTGCCCACCACCTATCGCCCCCCGCCGCCCCCACTGTGGTGGGTGACAGCAGCGGGGGTGGCGGTCGGCAAGGGGCAATGGGTGGTGGGCGGCAGCGGCAGCGGTGGTGGGCGGTGTCAGCGGGGGGGTAGTGTTGGCAAGCGGCGATAGGGAGGCAATGGGCGACGGTGGGAGGTGACGATGGAGGGGGTGGTGGGGAGCGACGGCAACGGGGGTGTTGGGCAATGGTGGGAGGCGATGGGAGGCAACGGCGGCGTGGTGGGTCCAAGGGGTGGTGGGGGAGGCAGAGGTGGGCGGTTGTCGACGGACTGCGGTGGGAGGCGATGGACGATAGTAGGAGGCGATGGGTGATAAGCGATGGCGGGGTGAAGCCCACCTCAAATATGTAATAAATATTTTTTTTTGTAGATAAGATGTATAAAAAAATTGTAGCTTAGGTGGTTAGAGTGTATTGTGGATGTTCACTTTGGTTTGGGTTCGAATCCTACCCAAACCAAATTTAGATTTTTGCCTCGAGCCGGCCAAGCCAGGCTCGAGCTCGAGCCGAGCTCAAGTTCTGAATCGAGCTCCGGCTCGCGAGCCCGAGCCCGAGCTCGAGCTGTCAAATTATATGACGAGCCGAGCTCGAGTTATCAAATCCCGGGCTCGACTCGAGCCGAGTCGAGCTCGAGCCCGAGTTTTAACTATCGAGCTCGAGTCGAGCATAGTCAAAACTCGACTCAGCTCGGCTCGAGAGCAGCCTTACATAAGACATTCATATGATTGAAATAAATCACAAAGAATAGTGGTAAAATCATCCTACTCTTAGTTTCACAATAATCTCGCCCTTTACGCATCGTTCGCCTCCTTCGCTTCGGAACGATGCCTTTGCTCCAAGCTTTAGATGAAAACTCAAGTTAATAAGAGGCCTAGAGTGAGGGTGAACGTGGGTAGGAGAAAAGCACAAATTTTCTAGGGCTAGGGTTTTGATATCAATAGCACAACCCATCCCCTCTCATGGGTTTATATAGAATTTGAGGTTTTCTCATCTTAAACAAATTCTTCCTCATCTTGATCTCTTTCCTCCAATAGGAATGCTCCAAGATTTTCTTATGAACGTCTCCCCAAGTTTGGTTAGGATTTAGTACCATTTTCTCAAGAAAATCCTAACAAAAACGCAATTTCCGTATTTAGTTTTCTGCCGGCGCGAACGATCAATGATCGATTGCGTACCCCGGCGATCGGTCACATACCAAAATTCAAACTAGCATAACTTTTTGCTCCGAACTCCGAATTGAGCACCGTCGGTGGTGTTGGAAAGCTCTCTTCGTGTACCTCAACCTCAAATTGCAATACATAGCAAAAACAAACAACAAAATTTTGTGTTTTAGATCAATCAGTTTTAGAAAGCATACCGATTTTTCGGGTGTTATAATTCCAGCCTTAACAAGGTTGAATGTGTCTTCAAATCAAATGAGGTACTTGGTTGTAACCTTTGTCCACTAAGCGAGCTTTATATCACTCAATAGACCCATTAGCACGATGCTTTAGGCAGTGCACCCATTTGCACCCAATAACATTCATAGATGAATGGAAAGGAACTAAAGACCAAGTACTATTACGATCAAGGGCTGCAATCTCTTCATTCATAGCCTTGACCCAGTGAGGGTTAGTGGACACCTTTTTGTAAGTAGCTGGTTTAGGCGGATGGCTATTGGAGGCAGTAAGAAGTCTATGGGGGAATGGGATGTTTAGTGGAGAGAAGAGTCTTTGGTCAGCGTGTTCCATCCTGAGAACAAGTAACCATTATATGTTTGACCTATTGTGGTGGTGGTGGAGGTGTTGGAGGGGCTGTCCGCCTGGTGTAGACATGATGTAGAGGCGACAGTGGAGGTGCTGGTAGGCCCTAATGTGTTATTTGCAAGGGCTGCTGGAGGCAATGGGGCAGTAGGGGCTACTGGAGGCAATATAAGGCAGTAGGCACTTCTTGCGACGCTGGTGGCAATGGGGTAGCTAGGGCTGCCGGTAGGAGGATCTCCTTGAAGGTGGTTGTAGGGAACTTGTGCACTTTGAATTGTGCCTTAGCCGGGGACGAAGAAGGCTTAGAATTTGTATACGAGAAATTGTCCTCATAAAAAAGATATATGGCGTGAGATGTATATACAACTAGTTGATGGATGTAAGCATCGGTAACCCTTGTGTTGGCCGCTATATCTAATAAATATACATTGAACAAATTTAAAGTCCAACTTTGCACGTCCAAAATGTTGAAGATACAGAAAGAAGGCGCACCCAAAAATTTGAAGATGGGAATAAGAAGGCTAGGAACCCATGAAGGTCTCAAACGGCGTCTGCCCATTTAAGGGTTTTGATGGTAGGCGATTTATCAAATATGCGGCAGTGGTGAACTAGTATACTTTTTTTTTGATAATTGGTAAACTAGTATACCCATACCCGGCTATTCAATATCCCATCTCACTAAGGGGGCCTAAGTGAAGTATTTCAAAATATATAACCTGAATTAATAGGCTCCGCACAATAGAAATGGTGCGTTCAAAAGCGCTTGGCACGTATAGTTGTGCTTTAGGCGGTACACCACCCAATAACATTCATAGACGGATGGAAGGGAACTAAAGACCAAGTACCATTGCGATCAAGGGCCACAATCTCCTCATTCATAGCCTTGACCCAGTGAGGGTTGGTGGACGTT
>CM077504.1:39836902-40011781 GCA_039654745.1 Houttuynia cordata | reverse complement strand
AACAAAGCGTTTTTATCTAATAAAGTTTATAAATTCACCTTATTAAATGAGCTAAACTGTTCCTAAGAATGCAGCAACTTAATTTGCTACGCCCTTGGGTATGTAGGCCCCTCAGATATGTAGGCCTCTAGTTGGTGTGTGAGAGATCGAAGGGGATGAAAGCAAATCGTGGTGGTCAATGTCTTATGAAGTCAGTAATACATACTAGCTAGTACATAAATCAAGATAACCTTGATCAACAATTTTTTTTGTATTAGTCCAAATAAATACATGCGGACCATGTGGTCTTCTAGAACATATTGTCTTTTAAGTAAACTTTTGGACATAAAATACTAGGTCATGCTGATTAGACTATCCAGTGAAGTTGCACTCCAAGTCTGGACGGCCAACACAAACCAAGAGTATAAACTACAATCAAAAGTGTGAGACTGTTGCTTCAAAAAGAGAAGTGTGAAACAAGAAAGTGGGTCTCTCTCTTGACTAAATGGTCAGAAGCACTAGCTGTTTTCTGCCATTTACTCCCTCTGTCTGAAAAAGAGAGATGAAGTGTGGAGAATTGAATTTTTTAAGCCACAGTAAACCCCGAAGTGGGAGTAGGCCTAAGTGTCTGAAAACGCTTAATTGTGCTTATTTCAGACACAAAAAGAACAACATGTACCTTTTTTTGGAGGGATGGAGTATAGCATTTATAAAAAGAATTAATTTATTTGCGGGGCAAGGAAAAACTAAAAAGAGTCGATCCTCATACTCAAATGGAGGATGATGGAATGGAAGCAGATATGCAGAATGGTAGACTGAAAGTATCAAAAAAATAAATAAATGGCAGACTGACATTTCCCTTTGCGTCAAAATGACAGGTTCAACGAATGGACAGGCGTTAATTAAATTTTTGTAAGGCTACAAGGAATTAGTTTCACCAACCAAAATAGGTGCCTCATAACATCAGATATTCAGATGCATTTAGAAGATTCCCTGCAGTGCAGATCTCATTTATCCTTTCATCAAAACTATTAAAGTCCATTGGTGAAGTTTCACCTACTAAAAATCTTATCAAAACATAATGAATTTAGAAGCCTCCCTACGACATCATCAACAACAACGGAAAAAAAAAAGAAGCCTCTCTGCGTGCAACTTAAATCTAATTAGCCGGGAGTAGAATTCCGAGCTAGTACCTGTTGATATGCTTAGATTTTGCCAGCATATTTAGAATTTTCAGAGGTAATGGTGAGAGGAAGGTTCACTACTAAGATCCTAGTGAACGAGTACTAGTTTGTGCAAATGCTATGCTAACTTGGCATGAGCCGCGGTAATGTGAGACATAAGCCATCGGATTAAGATCCAATGGTGCGCAGGATGGCCGATAATTCAAACATGCATGCCCCCTGTATTAACGTCCAGAATTCAGATAGAAATCCGCGGCCTGAAATGCATGGGCACACACGAATGTAAGTGACCCCGGCCTCGTATAAACTGGATTCTTGTTATTAATCAAACTGTGTTCCTCATCCAACTGCAGTGGCAGGGCCTTTACCATTAGCGGATACTTATTCTTGGCGTGCATATTATCTTTTAGGAGAAGAAATTACCAAAGCCACTACGATTAATCCGATCCTGAATGCATGTCTTGCATAGGGCCTATATGTGGGCCTGAGAAGTCCAAGTCTCAGACTATCAGATCTTTATTATGGACTTGCTTAGGCTGGCGTCTCTAGCCCAAATGCCCAACTGAGCTTCATAGACCAAGGCTGTTGGCTTCACTAGTGCTAAAAGTCTCCTATCTGTGAAAATTTTGGGACTAGTGGATTTGAACAATTGGTTGGTGTTTGAAATTAACTGCACATACCAAACTTTCATTTGGTGGCCATTTATGTAGGAAGTGGGCCTCATCTTGCTCTTTTTTTTTTGCTCATCACTGGGCCTCATCTAGAGCTCTGCATAAAAGAGCACAATATTAGCCCACGTGGGAAGGCACTAAGATGAAGACAGTTCAATTTGACCTGGATGTGCCCACAATGGGAGATATGATGATTGGCTGCAAGGCCACCATGGGGGAACATAAATCATTAAGCCAACCTAGGCAAGGATTGTAGGGCCTAGGCCAATCTAGCACATCACTACACCTATGGGATCGTATATCCACATGCAAACTGACACTCTTATTAGCTGAGGCATACGAAGGTGTCATGGAAATGGGAGTTGTAGGCATTCTCCCGATAAGAGAATGCATCCAAACCAAAATCCACATGGTAGACTGGTGTATGCTGAGAAACATGACTGAGATGGCATGATTGGTAGGCTTAATTTCCATGATTTGACTCTGAATTGGTTTGAGCTTTCTGTTCAAGACTTAAAACTGGGACAGAACAAATTTGTGTTTGAAATGGGATTTTTCGAGCAACGATGGCGCGTGATCTTAAAAGATTTGAATTGTGAAATATATTGATAATTAACTAGTCAACTAGCATAAGCTATTATATAACAGCTAGCTTCTAGTGTTGGAAAAGTGGCTGCAGAGACCGCAGATCACAGAGGATATCCACACATCCACACCGGTCAATATATCATTTTACGAATCCTTAAGTTGTACAATTTTTCCTTTTTATTTGGTACAGTTAATTCTGCATGAAGTAAATAGCTAGACTTCTATTTGCAAAAATATATAAATGTCATTCATACAGTTTTTCATTGGCACTTAAAGATCTCTGCATGAAGTAAATAGTTAGACTTCTATTTGCAAAAATAGAAGTAAATAGTTGTACAATTTTTCCTTTTTATTTGGTACAGTTAATTCTGCATGAAGTAAGTAGCTAGTCTTTTATTTGCAAAAATATATAAATGTCATTCATACAGTTTTTCTTTGGCACTTAAAGACCTCTGCATGAAGTAAATAGTGTAACTCTTTTTAGTTAAACATGGAGAATGATTTCTCACTATTTGTGTAGAGCTTTGACCCTATATTAACCATCAAGATTTCAACATAAAGAGTGAAGGACTGCACGGCTGAGCGGACAATGTTGAGTGGATTTTGACTTCCAGCCATCACTACCCAAGTTGCTCAAGGCTTCCCACTGACTCTTAGTCAATCCCATCGGCTATCTGAATGATGCTGATTGTTATGCTCTCTCTCTCTCTCTCTCTCTCTCTCTCTCTCTCTCTCTCTCTCTCTCTCAGAGTGTGTGTGAGGCTGTGAGCCATTCGTGTCTAATATCTTGGATACAGTAGAATCGATCACAAACAGTATTTTACAAAGTTCACCTTATGCTTTTAATAAATTCATTTTGGGACAAGGTTGGTATATATGCTAGTGCCTGAATGCATGGTTGAAAGCCCTGGGAGTACAAATTCGAATCCCACGTGACCACAATATGCCTATGAGAAAAACTTTCATGCAAAGACACTAATTGACATGTAGCATTGATAGATATATATATATATATATATACACACACACATATGCAGGTTTACTACTAAAAACAGATGCCCCATATAGAGGAAGGTAATTGATCCCCTACTTCCAACGAATTTACATAATTTCATCACTCAGATGTAAGTGTACCCATCTTACTCAACGTATTAAGTTAGATGTTAAGGTAGATCCTCAGACTTGCATCAACAGAGTGCACATAGGAACAGAAAGGCCTTGTTATTGTTTTACTTCCAGCCTGCAGGGTTTTCTTGTGCGGGATTAGAGCGACGTATCACAATGCCTGCTGAAGTTCGACTTTTAAGGTGCTTCTTGTTATAAAAGATTTGGGAGACCACGTATTGAAAATCAAATAGCAAGGGTGAGGTGGGAGAAAAGCTTTATGGCATGTTGTATATGGAAACTCACTGACATTTCACTGGGGATGTGTGCAGTCATCCCATATGCATAATTTATAAGCAACTTTACTTTATCTTCAACATTTCCGTTGGTGCTTTGAGTTTGAGATGCCTTCAAAAGGAAAGGGAGAGATGGCATGCAACTTCCCTAGAAAATTCTTTTGCCCTAAGTTGTGGGCTGACAAAAGAGAAAGTGAGCAGTGAGGGGGGAAAGATAGAAAACCAAAGAGAGCTCTTTGGAATCTTTAACTGGCCGTTCAAGGAATTAAAGAGGGGAGGTGGGAAAGAGAGAGAAACAAATAAAGCTCTTTTGCTGTCTCAAATGGGGTCTTAAAGCAAAGAAAGCTAGGGTTTTGCCTTCTCTCTTACCACTTTGGTTCCTCTCTTTCCCTTTTTGTCTTTTTCTTTACCCATCCTCGTTCTCACACCTTATGTTTTCTCGTAAATTTGTGAAGCTAGTGTGCAGTGCAGGCCTCAGTTGTAGGCCTTGCCTTTTGCCAACATGTTTTCGCGAGAAGTAAAGAGCCATAACTCCCCAAATAGCAGATGATCACGGAATTATCACAGTGATGATTTTGCTAAAGGTTACTGAACTCTGAATGTATGTCAGCTGTTTTTGATTAGTGCTTGTACTGGCCATATCTACACCCAACACGTGAGAAATTTTTATTTGCTTCTGCCAATCTTGTTCTAGTACGCCTATCCACTTGCAGTGATCATGAGGTGGAAATTGTAGGATTACTGCAACTCGGAGAGAAGCCCTTGGCCTGACTCACAAATGATCTGGTGCAGTGTTGCTGCATTTCATATGTAGTTCATTTGGTTGATAAATTGAATGAACTAGTACCATTGCTTTTTTTGCATTATGAGCTCAGAAGTTGAGGGACAGAAATGGCTCCCCATGCATGGAGCTTACACAAGTTGGACAACTTTGTGAAAAATCTAAGCCAGACTTCCTCAGTGGTGGGAACCCACCACTGTGAGATCACAACAATCCCAAGGCAACTCTCCAAGATTTTACTGGCACTATTCAGAGACTTTGAAGTCTCTTCCAGGCCTCACGCTTCTGCATGCCTTCTGCAATTTCCCCCTTTGGCCAGCTTGAGGTGGTCTTACTTACCATGGAAGAACAAGGATGGTGACTCTTCAAAAGGGGTTACCATGCCCTAATAATCAGAGTAGGTTGTGACACATCAATCTGGGGCCCCACGCCCTTAAATAACAAATGTGACCTATCGTAGTGGCTCCTATGCCCTCACCCTTTACCTCTCCTTAAAAGTTAAAACAATAATAGGTTTCCCTCGTGTATGCCCCACCAGCCACACAAACAAAAGCCACTTTGCCAGACCCATAGGGCAAGCTCACCCTGGTTTACAGAAGAGCTCTTTTTGTTCATGTGAAAATGGAGATCATGTCATTTATATTAAGCTTTGGGAGTCTTAAGTGGAGAGGAGAATATCGAAGCACATCTTTGATATCACCCTTGCTTTAGTTACTTTTCGGTCCTCTTTAAGACCATTCCCTTAAAGCACACATAGACACTTGGGGTCCCATTTCTACAATGCAAGGAAGGAGAAGGAATAAAGTTACACCCGAAGCGAAATTGTAAATTGATTCCCTTGTCTTAGAACATATCCAAGTGACCAAGTTTTAGTATTACTTTGTACATCGTGCAAGACTAAGGTTTTGTGTGTCTAATGGCCTTCTCAACAATTATAATGACATAATCGTATAGGAGATAATCATCTAGCTTCTCACTAATCCAATATGACTTCAGATTAGCCGGACCACTAATTGGCGTGGTGGTAGGGCTTCTCCCATGTTGAGGGAATATATGGCTATGCATATCTTGCACTGCATCATATCCAATATCATTTGTATAAGTTCAGTCAGTATGGAGACGTACACATGTGGGCGTGCGCAGGGCATCGTGGGCCGTCGGATCGAGTTAATGCATGGGGCAGGTAATCACCCACTTACCCATGCCTCGCCCCACCCCGTAGCACACCGACAAGGTTGAACCGAGGCGCATATGAACTTTTTCCCATGTATATGTATGGATATGTTCGAGGTTTTTTTTTGGTAATTTGGATATGTTTGAGGTTACCACTTAGAGGTCTACATCTCCGTCTGTGACGATTGATTTAAATATGAAGCAATGGGTCTCACCTGAGTTAAGGTGGTTGCATCTGGGCGATTGATACCCTTTGAACTTAATGATGATGTGAGCCCTTGGAGACTGTCATTTAGTGCTCCCAGATTTCAGATTTGACCCGTCAACTGTTTCAAGTACCACTGTCCCTAATCAAAGATTGTATCCACATCAACTAGCTGCTAAAACTAAACTGCGACATCTCACTTTAGTCCAAAATTAGCCAGAAAAACCAAAACTTCTTCTAAAGAAATACAACCATCATGCATGCTTTTTCATTGTGCTGATTAGCAAGGCCTAAGTTTTAAATACCCAAAAAAAACCACTAACAAAGGTCTACGTAAGTTGGACCCTCTCAGTGCCCAATTTACGGGAGAAGCATTATTATGCTTTTCGATGTATAGAAAAGCATTTGAATTCCTAAAAATTTATCTAAATGATTATGGGCATTCTTGTCAAAAACTATGGTGTGATCACAACATAGATCACACCATATCTAGATGTTTGTCATGCTACCCAAATAAACGTCTAATCCAACATGTCTACTTGTTTGTCTTTTTAATTTAACCGCTGAAGATTTTGGTTTGTCTTTAGCTTTTGCTTCCACAGGTCTTACTTTTCTTAGTCTAAAATATATTCAACAGCTTCTTATAGCTGAAGATAGAGCTGTCCATCCACCTTCTCGTCTCAGGCACTCCCGGAAGAGTCCCAGACAAAGCTACAAATCGCCCTTCCTATAAAAGCCAAAAGCAGAAAAAAGAGTCTCTTTGTGTTCTTCCTTGAATGTGAAGTCTCTCCTTCAATGATGTTCATTTCTTTAGTACCAGCCCCATCTCAAGTGAACTCTCAGATTCCTATCTTTCCCCCTTCTTTCCCTCCCAAAGCCAACAACTCCTTCCAATCTTCCATCCCTCAGTTCTCTCCAATATTTGCAGGTTTCCCCTGAGATCTTGACACAAAATGGTCCCGGCGCTTCTTCTAGCCTTCCTCTCCCTTGTGGGCACTTGTCATTCTTCTTCACTTATCGACGATGGCCGCGCTCTAGCCTCCTTGAAACAAGGCTTCCAGTTTGCCGATCAAGAACTACTGGAGAGCTGGGACACGTCTAATCTCACGTCGGTCTGTTCTTGGGCTGGAATCAGATGCATGCAAGAAAGAGTAGTCTCATTGGACATATCCAAACTGAATCTCACAGGCTCTATCTCCCCATATATCTCACAGCTTGATCGGCTCGTGGAACTCAACATCTCCAACAACCAGATAAACGGGAGCTTGGACATGGACTACTATTCTCTGTCCCAATTAGAGGTCTTGGATGCTTACAACAACAATTTAACAGCTCCTCTCCCTCTTGGCATTACTAGTCTGAAGAAGTTGAAGTACTTGGAACTTGGTGGGAATTTCTTCTATGGAGCAATACCGTCCGAATACGGGAGTATGATCGCACTCGAGTTCTTGGGACTTGATGGGAATGATCTTACTGGAAGAATTCCAGGTGAGTTGGGCAATCTCACAAGCCTGAAACAGCTTTACTTGGGTCATTACAATGTTTTTGAAGGTGGGATTCCGGTTGAGCTTGGGAGATTGTCCAATTTGGTGCATTTGGACCTCTCTCAATGTCAATTGGATGGGCACATCCCAGTCCAATTAGGCCAATTAACCAATTTGGACACTCTCTACTTGTATGACAATCTTCTAACTGGTTCGATTCCGAAAGAGCTCGGCAATCTGACCAACTTGGTTTACGTCGATCTTTCGATTAATGCACTGACCGGTGAGATTCCGGCGAAGTTCGTCAATCTCAAGAAGCTCTGCCTCTTCAACTTGTTCATGAACAAGCTTCACGGTTCCGTCCCGGATTATCTAGCGGAGTTTGCCAATTTGGAAACACTTGGTCTCTGGATGAACAACTTCACCGGCGTGATTCCTCCGAGGCTCGGCATGAATCAGAAGCTTCAGAATCTTGATTTGTCTTCGAATAAGCTCACTGGTACGATTCCTTCAGGCCTTTGTTCTACTGGTCAGCTTAGGATCCTAATTCTATTCAAGAACTTCTTGTTTGGTCCAATTCCTGAGAGCCTAGCTACATGCCTTACTCTCACAAAGGTCAGAATGGGGCAGAACTACCTGAATGGTACAATCCCCAGCAACTTCCTCTACTTGCCTGACATTCATCTGCTGGAATTGCAGAACAATTTCCTGTCTGGGTCAGTTTCAGAAAACACTAGAAGTAGTACTAGCTTTAGTCCAACCAAGATGGCTGGGATTAATCTCTCTAATAACCTTCTCTCAGGCCCCCTACCTTCTTCAATTTCGAACTTCACTTCCCTCCAAATGCTCCTACTTAGTGACAACCAATTCTCCGGCCGTCTCCCTCCGTCTATTGGCGAACTTCGGGAGGTACTTAAGATCGATCTAAGTCGGAATGGCTTCTCCGAGACCGTTCCAGCTGAGATAGGCAATTGCGCTCAACTCACATATCTTGACCTCAGCCAGAACAACTTCTCCGGTCCTATTCCACCTGAAATTTCTCAAATTCGCATCCTTAATTACTTGAATTTGTCCCATAACTATCTCAATCAGGCAATTCCCAAATCAATTGGATTCATGAAGAGCTTAACTGTTGCCGATTTCTCATTCAATGATCTTTCCGGGAAGTTGCCGGAGACAGGACAGTTTGCTTACTTCAACGCCTCATCTTTTGCCGGCAATCCTAGACTCTGTGGTCAAGTACTAAACAATCCCTGTAATTTCACTACCATTACCACCCAGCCCAAGCGAGTCCCCGGTGAATTGAAGCTGCTTTTTGCACTTGGGCTACTTGTGTGCTCCCTGCTCTTTGCCTCCATAGCAATAGTCAAGTCCAAGTCATTCAAGAGGTCCGGTTCTGATTCATGGAGGATGACCACATTCCAAAAGGTCGAGTTCACGGTGGCCGACGTGCTCGAATGCATAACGGACTCGAACGAGATCGGTCGAGGCGGGGCCGGGGTCGTCTACCTCGGGAAACTGCCCAATGGCGAGGCGATCGCCGTGAAAAAGCTATTGGGCTTCGGGTCCCACAGCCATGACCACGGATTCAAGGCCGAGATACAAACACTAGGCAGCATCAAGCACAGGAACATTGTGAGGTTGCTAGCATTCTGCTCAAATTCTCAGATGAATCTTTTGGTGTACGAGTACATGAGGAATGGGAGCCTAGGGGAGGCACTGCATGGGAAGGGTGGGTCACTTGGGTGGGACAGCAGGTGCAAGATTGCCATGGAGGCTGCAAAGGGCTTGTGCTACTTGCACCATGACTGCTGCCCCTTGATTGTGCACCGGGACGTCAAGAGCAACAACATTTTGCTCAATTCCAGCTTTGAGGCCCACGTTGCAGACTTTGGGCTCGCCAAGTTCTTGCAGGACGGTGGGACGTCAGAGCCCATGTCCGCCATTGCTGGGTCCTACGGCTACATAGCCCCAGGTATTCCTCTCATACTGTCATTGTATAACCTAATTTATAGGCGAACCCAACCTATGTCAAATTCCATTTCTCCCTATTTTTCTTTGAGTCCATCTAGTCCGACCCATTTTCAATACCAGATTAAAGCGCCCCTTTCAATACCAGATTAAAGCACCAAGGGGCATGTGGTCATGGGGCCCTAGAAATTTAGGAATTTTCAGGGCCCCATGGCCCTTGATCTTTTAATCTGGTATTGAAAAGTGATCACCAAAATATTTCCCTATTCTTTGGCCCGTTTATACGTGCCCCAACCTATGCGCGTAGGCGTGCTGATGTGCCTCCGGCTATCGAACTTTGACTGATGGTGTGCATAATAGAGGGGAAGGCGGATTTCAATCACCCGCCCATCCCCTCAAATTAAGCACACCATCGGATTTTAATCCTACTCCTTTTAGGTGCATGCCGATGAACATAAGCCGGGGCACACATGAACTTTTTTCTTTTTCCTTTTCAAGATTTCAATGTGACCATTTTCGAAAATCAGTAGCTGCAATCTCCTACCACATCAATTTACAAAAAATGGCACTAGTGTGAGAGACGCCTGTTGCTTTCCTGTCTCGAATTTTCATGGCGAGTTCTGACATTTGAATTCTAGGCATGCAGCTCAAAATTCAGTCCGCCCCCACTGTGAAAGATACCCGACACAAGAATTTGCTTTCTCGGTTGTCTTTTCCCCTTCTAAAACCAGCATATATTTCGGCCACTGCGTAGATTTCATTGGGAAAGCCAAACCACAGTTTGCTTTTCCTCAAGTTGGCAGGAGCAATCCTGTCACCTTCTTCATGTGGCCGCCTCAAACATCTGACCTTCTAGATTTGCCCAATCATCAAATTCATCATTGCATGAGTGATTGGCAAGAATGCCGCGAGACCCATTCCTTAATCAGAGTCCTTGGTGGTGAAGTTCCAATTACTCACTAGTTAATTGAGAGTATTGTTTCTGGTGATAACAGAGTATGCTTACACTCTCAAAGTGGACGAGAAGAGTGACGTCTACAGTTTTGGGGTGGTGCTGCTGGAGCTCTTCACTGGCCGCCGGCCGGTGGGTGAGTTTGGCGATGGCGTGGACATCGTGCAATGGGCCATGAGGATGACCAACGGACGCACTGATCGTGCCATCCAGATCGTCGACCCAAGGCTAACTGTGGTTCCCAAGGACGAGGCGATGCATATGTTCTTCGTAGCCATGTTGTGTGTCCAGGAAAGGAGCGTGGAGAGGCCCACCATGAGGGAGGTGGTCCAGATGCTTTCGGAGTTCCCCAGGCACCAATCGCCTTCCTCATCCACACTTCCCGTTTGAGACCATGACTCATGTTTTAGCCGTGTTGGCTGATGATAACAGGATATTTGAACACAATGGAAGGGAAGAAATAGAGGATCAGAGAATGATAGTAGATTCAGGATTTTTTAACTTTCTTTTTGTCAGTAATCTGTATCATAACATCACATTTTAATTTGTTTTCCTTTCTAAATATTGGGGAGGGGTTTGGCTGGTGGTTACATAATGTAAGTGTCTCTCTGTGGGTGTCATCAAAATTGAAAGATGATCAGACTATAGAGTGGTCTTTTCATATGAACTCGTTTCTTTGGCTCCAAAGGCGCCATACCGACTGACGAGCGAAGAACCTTGGCCTTTTCCTTTTGTAAACTTGAGAGGTGCATGGGCAATTGTATGGAAGTGTGACAGGAGTGTGCAGTGAGAAAGGGACAGAAGATTGACTCACAAGTCAGAATTACAAATATTTGGCAATTTTCTCTGCAATCCATGCACCGCACTTTCATAGAAGTGAGACTGAGGAAGCAGCGGTGTCCAGTGTGTGGATTAGGTCCACACGGTTCTCTAATATTGGTTCCATTCTGCCAGGAAATGTACACCGTGGGATTATAAATCCAGGGTCGCAATCATGTGTAATGACGATGGTTTCTTGTCCCTATTTAACCGCTTTAAATTTCTGGAGTGACACCATTGATAAGGTCAGGTCAGTACACAGGGGGACCCACCTTACTACTCCTTATGTGGAGTCGGATTTGTACGGCTCAAGTCTAAAATAGTGAAGTCATTTTTTTCGGGTGGTAGGTGGGTGGGGTGCTAACTACTGAAGTGAAATCGATTATGGGTTTGGTTTAGCTTAGTCATGAATGAGGCAAGCAATTGAAGGCCCAGACGAGATATAGAATGAACTGTGGTTCTGAAAATCTTGCACATGCAGTATGAAAGACTGACTATTAAAGATACAGCGTTGAACTAACAAGGATTTACAAAATGAACTAATTTTAGTTCATTCTGAAAATTCTTATGGTGAACGGAGGGAGTAATATATTTTCTATTTCTCATAGTTTTTAAAGCAATGTACCATTTTAGATGATGAATGAGTTAGGCATGATATGCAGTATGAAAGACTGACTATTAAGGATACAGCGTTGAACTAATATATTGTCTACTTCTCATAGTTTTTAAAGCAATGTACCATTTTAGATGATAAATGAGTAAGGCATGATACCATTTGAGAGTTGAGACTTGAGAGAGCTGAGGGGCGTACCTGAACAGAGTGCTGATCCTTTTTCGGATATCATGCACGGATCGGACATGTGGTTGCACATGTTGGCTAAGCTTCACCAACCGATTCAGGGAGCCCTTCAGAAACGGAAGGTTCTTTCCTTTTCCTTTTATTTGCTAACAATGGAAACGTACATAACTATTTACATGTATCAAGCACGATTAAAAACTACTTTGTTGCTAGACCGTGTTAATTGGAACTCGAATATAGCATTTCATCTGGACCTTCTTAGCAAGTAATCCTGCTAAACTTTCATGGTCCTGATGTGGATTGAAAGATGATTGGCAAAGAACATTATTCACATGAAAAGGTTCCTGCACAAGATGGCGCAGCATCACCTCTGCAGAGTGATGTTAGTTGTAGGTGCCAAAGCAAAGCTCAACAATCTCCACTGGAACTTCTGTGATTATGGTGAGTGGAATAAATCAAGTTCAATGTCACTGCTGCAGTCCGTAGACGAACTTCATAGCAAGCCCACTCCACGTGGCATAGAAGTACTAACAAAATGGGGCGAGCTCAGGTTCCCCCAGGCTTTTTTTTGTCTCTTCATTTCTACCTGCGAAAGGAATGTCAACATAGGAATCGGATAGATCATGCACACTCTCCTCATCTGGAGGGCTTACTGCCAGCAGCGAGTACTTCACTCGCAGGGAGATTTTGCCTTTCTCGACCACTAACTTAGCTCCTGAAACTACCCAATATCCAGGCTGGTCTTGAGGACCACGGCTCATCTCCGTGGTATCAACAAACTTCAGTAACTTGGGTGCCTGGACAGGCACAGGAGGTCCCCCAGGGTAGACAGCAGAGTTGATATTCACATCTGCAGGTCGCGGTGGAGGCTTCCGGACAGTAGTGAATTGCCCACTCATCAGCATTGACATGACTCCTGACTTCTGGGCAAGTCCAGAGGAACCATCCCACATAGGCTGTTTCACACTTGTGGCACCCTCAACTGTACAGAAACACAACCTCAAGAAGAGGGTCTTCTTAAAACCGTACCCACTAACTTCGAACTGCGCCCCAGTGACAATTGAAAAATCGTCCTCGACCTCAACAGGTGCCGTACAGACATGGGAGAAACTCTTCCACTGGACAGGTTCGTAGTATTTGGGATCATAGCTCAAACGCTGGAAATTGCCACAAGGATCAGGGCGGAGCTGGAATGACTTCGGGAGGGTGGAAAGGTGTTGAAGATGAATCGCCAACCGATTACTTCTCTTTCCTTCCAGATAAAGTCGCAGGCCGGTGACTGCCCTCATGCCTACATCCACCTGTTAGAAGCGCACAATAAATATCACAATAGAAATCAACATGCCTACTCAAAAAAGAACGAAGCAAAGAAAACAACATGCATAACTTATTGATTTGAGTCTTCACATGCCAACATTTAACCACAAGAATAAACGTAAAAAAATTACTGCAAAAACGGATCATGATACATACAGGATATGTATTAACATAAAGCTTGGGGCCCATAAAGCTGAACTGCATATATGCCTTGCTGCGCTGCTTCCTCTGGGGCCCTAATGGAAGCTCACAGAAAACTGGAGCCCATTGCCTTGGTAATTGAAATTCTAAAAATTGTTGGAGGTCTTCTATCCTGGGTTTGTCTGCAATCAAGGTTCAAAAAAGTATCAAAGTTTGAAAAGCTAGAACTCACCATGTAAAAGAAATAGACTCAAGCAAAACTATCATCAGGCCAAGTCATAGCTCTAAAACGGGTTATGCGGGGATAGAGTGATACTTGTTCCCGTTTAAACTATTCTCATCAAGAATTCCTCAAAATCAATCTAAAGAAAATACCAAAAAATCATACTTCAATAGGATTATTAAGTTAATTTACATACTACAGGAACACTGCACTAACAGTCTTTTATCTAATCTAACCAAAGGCACTAGGATACATACAGGCAAAAAGAAGAAACAGGACAAGACCTAGAGCACAGAGGTCCTCAGTCATCTACAAGAGAATGGAAAAGGAAATTAGGAGGGATGTAGGTTCACACACAGGAACGCTGGGAGAGAGCTTACATTCCTGTAATCACCAAGACGGAGCATTCTAATCTATAAAATTAGATATTTATCTCAAGGGGAATATGGATAACAGCAATATACCAATTTCCACTTCTCACTAAGATGAAAGAAAGAATCGTGAAAATTGAGACTTAGGCCTCATTTGGATGCACTTTTATGGAGAAAGAAAGCTCATTTAAAGAAAAGGCCAGCTTATCAAATGAAATTTAAAGGTTTCTTGGTTTGGCCCATGGGGAAATGGAGAAAGGAAAAGGCTCTTTTTCTGTGTTTATAATGAACCAGGGAGGCAGAAAGGGACCTTTCTGCCGGATTTTCCCTTTCCACCCCAAATCAGCCCCTTTCCACCATTTCTTATAAATTTAGGGCCTTTCTGGCAGAAAGAGCCTTCCATACGACATTGATTGGGCTTTAAAGCTCCTTTCCGTCTCCTGAAAGCCCCTGTCTTCCGGCAGAAAGGGACATCCAAACAAGCCCTTAAAGTTAGAAAGAAAACAAGCAAAGGAACATAGAAATATGTTCATATACACAAATGGTTACCAATAGAGCTAATTCTCAAGAAACTTAACAGATGATATGGTGCCCTTAGGTAAATAGTAATTCCTTCGTCCTAATATACATGCTTCATTGGGAAAAAAGTGTGTCCCAATTTACATGCTCCATGGGGCTCATTTTAAGTGGCTGGGTACTTCAAAGAGCCCCCCAAATACTGTTTTGCTCTAATGCTTGTTCTATCGGACTGTGGATCCCGTCACTCAATAGGAATAAGCATTCCTTCCAATTTAGCTACTCCTTCCGTCGTAAAATACCTGCCACATCCTAAAAAAGTGGGTAGTGTTATTACACTACCCGCTTCTTTAGGACGTAGCAGGTACTTCAGGAGAGGGAGTATTATATTAGGAAGGAGGCAGTACATATTTTACAAAATCTGTATCATCTGAACTTATTATATCTGAAAGTTTGAAAGACACCCTCCATCTCACAATATTAATCCCACTTGGTTTTTCAAATTGAACAATTGCATTTGGTTTTCCAAAATGAAATATCCCATCTAATTTTCAAAATAAACTGACATCAGTTTCTTTTGAAAAAACAAATGGGATTATTAATGTGATAAAGTAGTACAATATAACAATTTTTTTCCGCTTGTAGTTGCAACTACGACATCACTATTAAATTAAAACATTATTATCTAATGGCAATGCACATTAGCAGCATCATCAGAAAGTGTGCATTTGCGTCAATTGAATCTTTTGTATCAAGAACTATGATACCTGCATTACTTTAATTTTACTCAATGCATCTACCAGCACTTTTTGTCATTCCTATTGAGATGTTAATTGAGAAATCACTTCAATTTTAGAAGGGAAAGAAAAGAGTATTTGGAACTCTGTATATGTTATCAGTAACAAATATATATTACTTACTCTAATGTGCATTGTATTTGGAACCATAAAACTAAATAAGAAACTGAAGCACGAGAAATACCACACACAGATAGCATGCTCAAGAATAAGCTCTCTTCAAAAAATCTATCAAAAATTACAATTCTTAAAATCTTAGGGTCTAAGATGTTGAGTCTTCTCCTTCTAGTCAGGTCCTAAGGACTCGGACAACCCTTGTTATCAAAAAAGAAAAAAAAAAAGATGTCAAGTCTTAAATCATACACAAAAAAAAACCATACAATTGTATCACTAGAGCTGAAGCTTCTCACGAAAGTAATTGCTCTATCTGTAATTAACTATACATAGAGCAGATAAAAAACTTACATAGAGAGGACCATGAATTTTTTGAGGCAATTCTTATTCTTATATAGAATTAACAATGTGTAATCAACATATCATAAAGGATATGTATGAGGGGGTTGTGCCTAATGTACGAACTATGGAGGGAAACCAAGGAGTTTCCGGTTACGGTAGGTCTTCATCAAGGGCCAACCATAAGTCCTTATCTTTTCGCTTTAGTTATGGATGAACTTATTAACATTTACAAGATAGTGTATCTTGGTATATGTTTTTTGCAAGTTTTAATTGATGAGAGTAAAGTAAGTTTGAATGTGAAACTGGAATTATGGAGGGAGGCTTAGAATCAAAGGTTTTAAAATAAGTAAGATTAAGACAGAGTGCATAGAATTTAATTTTAAGGAAGGTAGAACTATAGGTAGAGCCGTAGTTGAAATATATGGGCAAAAAGTGTCAAGGTGTGATCAATTCCGTTGCTTAGGATCTATTATCCATAAAGAAGAGGATATTGATATTGATGTGGTGCAAAGGATAAATAAGGGGTGAGTAAAGTGGAGAGCAGCTTCGGAAGTGTTGTGTGATAAGTGTGTTCCAAAAAGGCTTAAAGGCAAGTTCTATAGGACAGCCATTAGGCCTGCAATAATCTATGGAGTGAAATGCTGAGCACCAAAGAGAAGTTATATAGATAAGTTGAATATAGTTGAAATGAGAATGCTAAGGTGGATGAGTGGGATAACTAGGAGAAATAGGATTAGAAATGAATATATTCGTGAGAGTTTAAGAGTAGCTCCTTTAGGGGAGAAGCTGGGGGAATGTAGGTTACGTTGGTTTGGGCATATGCAAAAAAGACCAATAGATGCTCCTATGAGAAGATTAGAATGGATGCATGTAAATGATGCCAAAAGAGAGGGAGGGAGACCTATGAGAACTTGGATGGAGTTAATAAAAAAGGACTTAACTTGATTATGATTAATAAAAAAGGACTTAACCTTACAAAAGAGGTAGCCCAAAAAGAGGCCTGAATGGAGGAGTAAGATCCATGTTGTCGACCCCAAATAATTGGGAAAAAGTGTTACTTGATTATGATTATGAACCAACATATAGTCAAAGTAAAATTTTATAAACAACATTAATAGCAGTTAAAATTCTTTGGGGACACCTAGTTCTTCATGAATAGACCCTCTTGGATGTTTGGTGTATAAGGGTATACCTCTGTCCACCACTTTTTTCCCACTTTGTCCTCGTGTGAACGAGCCTTCCACCGTTTGCATATACAAGTGATTTATTATTACTCCATAGATCATTATGTTATTATGATCAGGCTTCAAAAAATGCTCATGATATAGGAATACACTAGACAAACCCAAAGCCACCTAGAAGTGCTCCGCACATTCTTCTCCTAAAAACTAGTTTGGTTGAATGCAAAATGAAACAGAAACTCTTGTTTCTTTAAAAATTCTTGTAAGATACTAGTTAGGGAGTTTTCAAATTTTTTAAATATAATAGAGAACCAGAAATTGGACTATGAGAAATGTCACACAAGATGAGCATGCGAAAATATATGCTTTTTTCAAAATCCATCACAAATAACAGCTTCGGATTTAAGATGTCCAATCTTAAGATGTCCAATCTTAAATCATACACATAAAAAGACCTTGCTACCTCACATTGTAGCATATGGTTTTATCAAACAATTCAGTGTTTCCATCGCATGGACATTATATTTTGTGCTAGTCATTATTGATGTTTCTTGATTAATAATGCTTGATTCTGGTGCAACAGGACAAAAACTACTACTTCGCAGTCGGTGATTTAGTTCTACTGACAATCTCATCAAAACAAGAGAATAATTTATTAAATTTGCAATGATATTATGCAACACTTTCGCTACTTACAGCGCAGATAAAGATTAATCGCATGGTTAAGAAATCCACTCCCAGGAATTCCATTCAGTAGAGATGTAATGGGGATGAAGGACATGGAAATCACCCCTGGTCCAAACTGAATTGTATCTAACCATTCATCATGAGGCAGTTCTTTATTACCACCTCGCCTCTTGAAGATTTTGGTTATATCCTGTAGTTAAAACATTGTTGGAAGATGCAAACTTTAGAGGAAGCTTGAACAGAGCCCTTCATAATTATGTGTATTGCAAAATATGTACCTCCTTATTGGCATAAGAACTTGATGGACTGGAGTCAGCAAACCTCAGCCTATGCTCCTTGATATCCAAATGACCCAAAACAGAACAGACAATAACTATAAATTAGCATGGGCAATATTGAATCATACATCTAGCTACAAATAGCTTTTATCTCTCTTTAGTTTTTCCATTCTTTTCCTATTGTATTTTTATTTTAAAGGAAGACAATTTAACCGGCAATAATAATTATATGGCCATCACTCCAGGAATAGGACCGTTTTACTTCATGCCATTATACATTGTTTTTACTGTGACAAATTAGATAAAACAAAATTGCTTAATAGTGTTTGCCACCCTTCATTAGCTTGACAGATGCACTTAAATTAACCAATGTTATTTTCCACACATGACCAAAACTAATTTTTCCAAAACCATTCTGAATTCAAAACAATCCAAAAAACTCATCTCCGATTGCTACACTGATCTGGTGATTTCATTATATCCTAAAAATAAGGGTTATATCCAGCAGCATTTGGCTAATAGGTGAAGAAGTTTCATGTCGAATCTTGGTCTCCAATACGTGTAATGAAATTAAGAAGGCATTTATAGTAGGGTTTTCCCAAAGCAAATGCATTTATGGAACACTTTATTCTTCTGAGGCTGGCTCATATTTACAATGTACATGCTCGCATTTTTCTAGTTAACCAATGCAATTACAGAAGATGTTAGACATGATTTTGATTGTGAAAAAAAAATGCAACAAGAAGCCATCTGTCTTATACCTAGCAATGTTGTACATAGAACCCTACCAGTGAAATTAAGATAATCTAAGACAGTATCTCATTAACCTCACAAATTTAATATGGATCGGGGTAGTTCTAAAAGATTCAGCATTACCCACCAGAATCCTCCAAGTGAATCAACTAATACAATTACTTAAGGCTAACTGATATTTACCTCACATAACCATTGAAAAATACTAAATTGTGTGGTATTCAAGCTAGTTCGAGGGACAACATTTATTACGACAACTTGTTTTGGCATCGGAAATTGCATGTGGATGTTCTGACGGATGAGGAATATTAGGCATGGAAGTTGAATTGGAAAGTGGAAACAGAAAAGGAGATAAATAGAGGTATATAATCATGGTATACCTCGAAAAAAAATAGGCATTTTAATTCTAAGAGTAATATAAACGGAAGTGTCCACTGTTTTCCATCCCTTTCTTCTACAAATATCCTTCCCCTGCCTTCTTAGCAGCTCATCATTTTCAATTTCCTTAAACCTCTATTGCTTCTTTTTCTTAGTAATCATCCTCCACATCAATCTCTAACTTAGGGAACCATCTAAAAGAAACCTTTTAGACGGTCTCTTTTTTTCCCAAGAGTGTGTGGTTCAGTCAATCAAAGATATTTCTTTTCTCGTTTTGCTAACCAGCACTATATTCCCTAAAACAATGTACGATTTTATCAAGGATTAGGAAGATCTCGAGCACTGAAGAAGAAAACCGTACCCTTTCTCTTCCATATACTGCAGTAGCATTCAGATCATACTGGCCAGAGGAACCCGAAAACCTCTTATCAGCGATCTCCTTTAACATTTTTTGAACTTCAGCAGGTTGAAGATTTGATGAGTGCTGTTGTCTCACATAAACAACATCCTTACCACCCATCTTCACACCCACGACAATATGGGTGCCAAATTTCTCGATAAAACTGGAGGTCAAAACATAACAAACTCTCAGCAGAACATACCAGTACAGGACGCAATATGAAGAAATGATAAATGCCCAGTTACATGGTTTTCCTTCATAAAAATTCCATTTAATTTAGAGTTGGGATGTATCCTTAGGACTCAGTAACATCTCATGGTAGCGCACAGGGACATTGGTCTCAGAATATGATGCTTCTATGGGCATTATATAAGACAAATGCAAAATCAAAAGCATATAGGTGATGAGAATTTTAAGGGGCTGTTTGGCTCCCCTCTGGGTTTTGCAAGAAAATGGCTTAAAGCTCCTTTCTCCCTTAACTCTCCTCAGGAAGAGAATTGATCCATAAAGTGAGGAAGAGGCTGATGTGACGCATTGGCCTGGACTGAAACCCTAAAGCCAGTCCCTTTAGTGCTTAAAGCAAGGTGCCAAACAGCCCCTAAAGGATAAAGACTTCCTATGCTTCTTTGAGAATAAGAGAGCGAAAATCCGTATAGTTGTATGTGCACTGCAATTTTGACATCTGCAATGAAAAGTAAGATTTTGCAGAAAATGCTGAGTAGTAAGATCATTGGAGGATACAACCTTAGCTCTTCTCTCAGATGATAAGTTATGCAAGAAACATGTGATCCATGAAAATTTATTAAAAATTATAACTACATATAGCATCAAATGTCTAACAAAAACTCACCTGGCCAAAGCAGCAGGATCCCATGAAGATGGCACTGCTTGTTTGACATGGCGACGAAGTACAATTTGTGGCTTTGCTAACGCAATGGTGTAAAGAGTAATGAACCACCCGTCAAAAGCAAGAGCTTTTGTATTAGCAGCGTCCTTCTGCCAGCAACCAGATAAATCAAACATTGCATTGAACAGACCACAGGGAATTTTCCCAGATAAAGATATTTCCTGGTTGAACTGTTCAGACATCTGTAAATCAATTCATGAGAAATAGATCACATACTCAGTAAAAATTTAGAACATCCAGAAGGTTACACATTAGAAATTCTCAGGTACGCCCAGACAGGATCCATGTGACTAATAACTACTAGTAGCTGATTGCTTAGTAAACAATTATTCTAAGTTTGCAAGCTTTATAAACATGCGAATTTTTTATTTCTCAAATAACATGATGAGCTGATCCTTTATTCTAGCCATACGGGACATGAGCATACTCTCAGGTTGAATTCTCCCGCATGAATGGTTTCTTCTTTATCCAGAAACTATGCTTAAATCATGGATGAAACCAGCTAGGCCGTAACATTCTACCTGCTGAAACGAGAGAACACCAGACCTAGTACGCATCCGCTCTCCTTTGTCACAATTAATATATTTTGAGACGTTGGAAATGGTAATGCCGCCAGGCAAAACAACATCTCGGCCCTGGTTGTTTTCAAGATCAATTAAGCAAGGATCCTCAGATTCATTTTTGCAATACTTGAGCTGAAGATCAAGAGCAATATCATAACCCAGCCCAATTGACTCAATGGCAGTTTCAGCAGCTTTCAGCAGGTTGAGAGACGACGGCTTGTGTTGTGCCATTATTCAGACCATGAATCTCCTTTCCTAGTGCACGTTCAAGTTGCTATGATAAATCAACAACGGGAAGCCAATTCTCAATATCTTACCAATAGTATGTGGACAGTAATCAACAAGTCATCCCAACAAAGCGAAGACTGCAGCTTTCTATATCAGCCATCACTGCAACAACCCCTCCCAATCTGAAGTAGCAGAGCCTAGGCTTTTTACCGAATGTGTTAATATCCAACTGAAACTATAGTATCCAGAAGTCACATCCAGCTTCTTCAAAAAGACGAACACATAACTAAAAGTAATTCAACAATCTTGCAAATCCTGGAACCACGATATTCAAATTTAACTAAAAATGCTAATGACAATGTTGATCCACGATAGCCCAAACCCGGACTTTTTGGTCAATAATTGACAATTACAACAATCTCAATCTCCACCAAGCCAAAACCCTAGTTCAGCGAGCAATTACATAATCCGAGTACTCCCATCGACTGCAAAAACCTTCAAGTCCGCCCAATCATCCAAAAAACCACAGCAAAGCAAAATTCAAGCTCCAAACAACTAGTCAACTACAGAATTAAGTACAACTCCAACGAAACCCTCCCCTCGCGTCGAATTCCCTAATCTTCCCACCTCGACGTCAAAACACATCAGTAGCGTTAATCCGCTAGAAACCGGAGCACCACGCCTTCAACGCCTCCACAGAGAAAAAACTCGAAGCTGCCAGCATCCCCCGAGAGCTTCCCCGCAGCGACCATTAATCACAATCAAACCATCAAAATTCTAAACAATCTACGAAACCCTTACGATCTGCAACCCAAACAATAAGAGCCACCAATCTCGGACAGGTGAGGAACAACAACAGACAAGAGACCGCAATCCGCGTCAAAACCTTAATAGACAGCGACCTTCCGGGGAATCGCCGCCGAGGAGAGAGAAACGGGGGCTTCTGGTTCCGGGATTCCGGTCGCAGTCAAAGGGCATCTGCGTTTCAGTGGAGGACTGGGACTCGAGTCAAAGATGTCCACGCGAATGCTACGCGCTTCTACGCAAATAGATCGGGCAGGCTATTATTGCGGAATCGCCCAAAGTCAAAGCGGTCAAAGGCTGCGGCCGCGGGGCCGTCGGTGACCCGGGGAATGCTACCTTCGCGATTAGCGATGCGTCGAGGCTTCCCTTCCTCGTCCAAAATTACCTGTTATAATCAGAAACCCGCAATGATCATTTTGCTTTTCTAATGAGAACCGGTAATTTTAGAGCGAGGGAATATTATATTTCCCAGTCCCCCGTGCCACTTTAATTGTCCTGTTTGATTTTGGAAGATGTACTACAATAATGTCTCTTCGGAGACATTCGGTAAAAGTGGAACGATACCAAGAAGCGAAAGGATGACACGCACAAATCGAAGATGTTCTACAATCAGTTCATTTTAAAAGAATTATAAATTGGGTAATTTATGTGGGACAGAGGGAGTAATCCATGACCCAAACATTTCTCCTCATTATTTGAGATCCAAATCAAACTACTCCAATCCATCCAATGATGCTCGTTTAGCTGTTGAAAAATGCGGGTTGAATATTACATGGTTGTGTTTGCTTCCTCAATATAATAACACAAAAGAAGAACAAAAACAAACTCAAAGTACTAGAGTCTATTGAAATTGATTCATTTTGTAATGCAGACAAGCTTAATTAGATGGAGGGAGTATAATCTATTTCTCTTCCCCTTGGGACCAAATTATCAGGACAAAAAGCTTTCTTGGCTTTGTTTAACAGAAGCTGCTACTTTTGGGGGTTTTATTCAAACCAATGTGCTTTTGTTGAACCAAGCTGCCGGAGAAAATGATATGTTGGCAACTTTCCACTTTTATATCTGGACAAGCGTGCAAGTAAACTGTTATTGTCTTTGTATAAAAAAGTTGTTATTGTCCCTAAGCACCAACAAAAAGGAAAGTGAACAATGCTAAGTTGTAAACGGTAAAGTCCAACTTGAGGCTTATTTGGTAAGATGCTTGACAATCCAGCACGGCTCCATTAGTTGTTTAATTCGTACACCATCGTATTAATACATAGTCAGCTCAGTCGATTGTCTCTTTGCTAGAATTGTTTTTTTTTCTTCGGGTGAATGGGCCATAGGTTTGTTACGGGTAACGAATGTCCCGAACTTCTGGTGGTAGATTAATTTAGGGGATTTATTATATAATATATATTAAAATAAATAATAATCGATAGGAAAAAAATAAACTTATTTCCCAATCCGGTTATTTAACATGCTACGCAGGCGCTAGCATGGCACTGCCCCTAAATTAAACTCTTGCAAGTGCACAAGACAATTGTATTACGGCGAGTATAGAAAGGGTTGTCGAACCTTAGAGCCGGTTAAAACATTTACCAAATTCAAGAAAAAAGTGCAGTTTTTAGTTACTCTAAGGAAAATAATGAACTTTACTAAACTAAGCTGAGATTAATCAATTGAGAGAATTATCAAGGCAATGAATCCACCACTAGACATGCAATTACTACTCTTGATTATTATTACACGCAAATTGACATGATATGGTAATTCGTGTTCTAAGTCGGACACACGAATCACAATGAATTCACTCACATTCTTGGTCGGAGACGAAAGTTCATCCACTATCATGTAATTAATTCTATCCTTAGTCAGGCATAAAATCAACCACAAACCTCTTATAATGTAATTAATCATATCCTTGGTCGGGCATAAAATCAACACAATATCTAATTCCATTCATAATCAATCAAGTCTATGGTCAAGCACTCAAACGAATATTCATGAAATCGCATTAAGCATAAATTATAATCAATTTTATAAAATTAAACTATCAAGAGTAGCAATACACATCTAGGGCTTCATCAAACCTTGACAAGGAATTTAGTTACACATAGAGGAAGAGAAAAAAAAAACTTGTTTCGATAGTTCCATTGGCATGGATCTCTTCTTCTTCTTTGGCTCCAAAAGACTTCTTCTCTTGCTCTTCTCTAGCCTCCAAAATAGGTTCTCTAATATCCAATACGTTCTCCCTTAAGGCTTATTTATATGTTTTGAAGAGAAACCCCGAAGTCCCCTTCCAAATCCGAGTCGAAATATGCTTGATTTAGGTTTTGCCGCACAAACCGATCGATCGCTCCGTATAGCCGATCGATCGATCACTTTCCTTCATTAAATTCAATGTTGTCGTGCCGATCATCCGTTTTGTCTCATTAGCCGATCGATCATTTTATGCTCGATCGATCGTATTTACTGTAATGTGGAGATCCAAAAACTCCAGTAGATACGATCGATCGTTTGCTTTAATAACACTGTTTTTGGTTTTGGCGGTCAATCATGTATAAGATTCCGATCGTTCGTAAGTACTGGATTGTAATTTTTAAATGGTTATAACTTTCTGCTCCAAACTCTGAATTGCATGCGGTTAGTGGCGTTGGAAAACTGACTTCTTGAACTTTAACATAAAACTTGAATCAGTCCAATCAAAAATATGCATACTGAGTTATAATGATTTAACCATTGAAGTCACTTTTTACCTCATTTTTGTATTTTACTCTTGTTTCCTACAAAAACCAAAAATTATATTAAAATAATACTAATTCTAATCAAACATTAGCATAAACATAAGTTTATGAGATAATAAAATGCATATTTCATATGTAGATTAGCGGTCTATTTTTTTGCAATCTAACTTGAAAGTCGTCACGGGAAGAGACGCCTTTCTCTATAAATAAAAAAAAACGTATCTTCCATTGACACCTTATATTTTGATACATTTTCAACTAAGACATCACTTGAATAAACGCATTCCTCTTGTAATAAGAAAAACGTCTTTTCTACTATCGATTTCTATTTTATTACATTTTCAACTAAGACGTCATTTCAAATGACATTTTAACGTATTTTAATAGAAAAAACAAGTCCTAAAGCCATCAACGAACTTACACCAAACCAAAGTCTATACTTGTAAGATATCATTTGAAATGGCGTCTTAGCCTTTTACGTTGAAGCATGGTTTTAAAAATCGGACCAAACCATCCAGTCCGACCGGACCCAGAGCTGGACCCTTTTGCGGTCCGGGTTGACCAGAGGGGGGCTCAGGCTTGACGAAATCGAGGGGGGCGCCAGGTTCACCGAGCCCCCCCCCCCCCCCCCCCCCCCCCCTCCCCCCCCCCCTCCCGGCAGCGGCTAGAGGGAGCCACCCCCACCTCTGTTTTTTAATTTTTTATTACATCATTACTGGGTCAACACGGGTTGTACCCCCGGCAAGAATTCCATGTCGATCACCGATTCAGTTTTTTAAACCTTGCGTTGAAGGCATCGTTTAAAATAATGCCTTCATCGTTTCTATTACAAAGACGACATTATAATTTGTGGATTTTTTTAAAACTTGATAACATAATATAATCAATGCAAATGAAAAATAAATTATGAAGAATAAACAATTAAATCATTTATTTACTCAGTAAACTCTTCCAAGTTAACACAATAATATAATTTATTTTGTTTAAAAATAAATAAGGCGTATCTTCTAAGTTTAAACAATATATATATATATATATATATATAAATAAGATAATACAAATGTTCATAAAACTCTTGCTCTTCTTGAAACTAGCCAGTCTTACTTTACCCTCTCAAAAGCGAAATATGTTAAATTAAATATTAAAAATGACCCTTACCTACCAGCTCTAGCTTTGGAAAAATTAGTTATTTAACATGGTATTAGATCCCATGTCTCCTGCAGGGAGCAGTTTTCTCGCATTTATATTACGGGCATATTTTCTCCAAGATCATGTGGTTTATCCTCCTCTATGTGAAATAATTGAGTTTTTCAAAAGCTCAAGCTCGTAGGAAAGAGTTATTTTTAATATGTAACTAAAATCAACACTCCCCCACACGTGCAAGCTCTCACCAAAGCTTAGCATGTGGACGTAATAAGAAGAAAGGAGGAGGATAAACCAATGAAATCTTTAAAAATATGTCTAAAATATAAATGTAAAAAAATTGCTCCCTATAGGACTTGAAACCAAAACCTGAGCTTTGATAACATATTAAATAATTAAGTTTCCCAAGTGCTTGAGCTAGTAGGAAATGACTATTTTTAATATATGACTCAACTCAACACTCTCCTCTTTTTTATGTCCACGTGCTAAGCTTTAGTGGATGCTTGTACATGCAGAGTTGAAGGGGAATTTTGAGTTGAGTTAAATATTAAAAATGACCCTTTTCTTACTATCTCGAACTTTTGGGAAAGCTGGTTATTTAACATGATACAATACCTTGAATTGCTTAATCTTCAAGTGTGGCTGCATTTTCATGGTTTAGCTGTGTGTTTTATGATTCAGATTCAGGGTAATTCCATGGATGCTTGTTGTTAGTCTTCGTTTGTAATTTAGGTTTGTGGCATGGCAGGCAAAATAGGTTCTGTCTTATTGAATCGTTGGTCGACGCTAGTGACGAGACCATGTCAAGTGGGGCCGCCTCGATGAGCATTGTGGGTCCACGCTACATGCGGAGGGCAGTAGTTATATTTTGGCCCAATATCTAAAGGCTCCATTGGGCTTGTATGTAGAGGACCTTAGTAAGTCCAAAATGGAGATGGTTATGAGGCATATACTTAAGGAGTGGATTAGAGAGACAACTGCTCCCATTACTCTCTATCTAGTCCAATTTGAGTTAATTAAATTCTAGATTTTGGAGGCATATTTAAAGGAGTGGACTAGAAACAACTACCCCCATTACCCTCTCTCCATTCCAATTTGAGTTAATTAAAATCTAGATTACTTCAGTTCTTCTCATTGCTATCTTAAATCGTCATTGTCATAGTACCTGCCACATGACTATGTTTATTAGGTTATAATGTTTTCCAGTTGTAATCTTTTTCACCAATGAGGCGGTCGGCCTATTGAACGGTTCCACTTCGCAGAGGCGCGTCCAAATCCACGACCAGTACCGAGACTACGACCGCGGACCACAAAACTCCTCGTGATCCCTTCCGCTGCTTCAAATCCCAATTTCAGCCCGTGCAACCTTTGGAATTGAAACACGCGCAACAATGGCGAGATCGCTCGCGCGGCCGTCGTCCACCGGGACCACCACCACCCTGACCCTCGAATGCCCCGCCCCTCCTCCCGCCGCCTCCTCCTCCTCCTCGTCGGCACCGCAAACCCTGGTCCTCCGCCTCTCCCGGCCCCCCAAGAAGAAGGTCACCTGGAAGGAAGGGACGGTGGACAACGAGTTCCTCCAGCGGAAGAGCTCCAAGAAGTGCTGCATCTTCCACAAGCACAAGCCCTTCGACGAGGACGACAGCGATGACGATGACGGTGGCCACCGCGATCCTTCCGCGGGTAAATCGGTCGGCCATCACCATTCCGGAAGTAGCAGCGGCGGTTGCTGTTCGGGGAATTGAATGTGGGTGGAGATTGTTTTAGGGATTGTAAGTGGAAAATTATCATTTTTCGTTTTCTTTGTTGGTAATATCACATATAATGGATGTTTTAGTTGGAAAATGAAACGATCTGGTTTCGTATCTAATCTGACATTGTATTTCATCCTGACGAAATTTCAGCTTATCTCGGTATGATTCTGAATTGAATCTTTTTAATTTCATTTAAATTTTGTGTCCACTTTGCGAATGTGTATCAAGTGGCTCATAGATTTTCTCCTCTTTCACTCATCGGGATTATATGCTGGAATTTGTTTAATTTTGTCCTAATATTTATTTAATGTAATCATAGTCATAATCATAAATATTTATTTAATGTAATGATTACGATTAAGATTATGATTTATTTAATGTATACAATGTTCGAACATGAATGGCGGTTAGTGTTAGCACAGTTCTAACCTGCGTTAAGCCACTTTGCAGCTAGTGTTTTTTTAACCATTTTCTCTGTTTCAAGGGTGTCTTTATGTTTTGCATACTAATTGACACAAGTCAGAACTTCCTTGTAAAAAATTTCCTATTTCTTCGCTGTTTGATTTTTGTTGTGTACTCAGTACATGTTCTTATGAGCACTATGTGTGCTATGGTAGAGAGAAAATTAAGCTTCAACATAAGGTGAAACTTGAAAGGGGAGAGAAAGCTAGAAAGAGAAGGAAGCAAATAACTAAGCTACTTTCAATTTATTAATTTCTCAATTCCTGAACTACAAAAAGACGCAAATAATTAGGCGTCAGACTAACATCAACTAGGAATACAGTCTAAACGAAGAAATAAAGTTGATCTTAGATCCTTCCATTAATCAGAAGAGACAAGTGGGAAAGCTTAATAAAATTAGGAAACTAAACTATGAAAAGCAATGCGCAATATGCCAAGTCTCATCAGGGGGCGACTAATTAGATGGGGCCCTCATGTAGTGGTCCAAATCAGTAGTAACACTCTTCTATGTTGATTCATTGTCCACTTCTCTTCCTGCTTATTCGTTTGTCCTCTAGGAAATTCTTAACGGTTATCTTTATAGTTTTTTTCCATATAGTAGGATAAATGAGAATGTTATAGTTCTATAGAATCAAGGTCATTGTTTGTGCTTTTCCAAGCTCACCATTGCTTGTAATAGCCAACTTCACATACAACCAAGTGAAGTTGAATCTGGTTCATATGTTTAAAGGAATGTAATCTCTTTAGCAATAGACTTACCTTAGTCAGTCCGGTGTAAATTGATGTTCTTTAGGGGAGAACTTAATGTTTTTGGAATGATAACTTGGCTTCTGGCTGATTAAGGGAGTATTATCAATTCTACTGTGCAATGTAGAGGAGTTTTCCGATGAGATCATAACATTGCATACACAGTTTTTAGTTATACATGGAGCTGGAATTCCTGGTTGGATTTTGGCCGAAGGTGAGAGTCCCTAACAGCGGAATTTTAGTTTAAAAAATTGGCCCACCCAATCTGCAGGTTATAACAAAGGA
Source organism: Houttuynia cordata (assembly GCA_039654745.1). Classification (NCBI taxonomy): domain Eukaryota; kingdom Viridiplantae; phylum Streptophyta; class Magnoliopsida; order Piperales; family Saururaceae; genus Houttuynia; species Houttuynia cordata. The sequence continues at coordinate 39,982,658 of CM077504.1, read as the reverse complement.
CTCAGAAAGTTCTTCACTTCGCATCTAAATCAAAAGTGAAGTTCATGAAACAAGTTATACACTACTATTCAAAAACACAGAAGGTACAAAGTTATGGTTATCTGCTTCAAGGCGCCAAGCAATACTTACTACGGGCTTGTACAACTATCACTTTACTCTATGATTATAATCATGAATATTTCATAAAGCTAGTACATTGCAGTTCAATAATCTAACAATCTTATTTCCATCAGTCAAAAATGCCTTCTGAAACAAGCTGCGTCACTATTTTCTTATAAGCCTGTTGTGTGAGATGAATGCCATCCCAGCTGATATGTGATGATAAGTCTTTGCAAACTGAAGTTGTAGAGTCACACATTTTGGTTGGATTGAAGTTGTATTTTCCTCCCATTCCACAACAAGCAGTTAAAACATTTTCAGATCCTGGCATCCAAAAGAGATGGCGTAAGATTTTGAAAATACTCTCAATGCTTCTAAGAGTTAGAAACGAATTAGAGGTGCTGGGAGCTTGCCTGAACCAGATACTGCATTGTCAACAAGCTTCAAGACAGCACCATAATGGTCAGCATACTTGATGTCAACATCTGGAAATTCCGCTCTAAGGTGCATTAGGGCTTTTTGAAGCTGTTTGTTATGAAGCTCGGCAAATCTGTTGTAGTTGATTAGGCAATTTCGATCATTGTAAGCAGAAGGATCACTGGTCTCAAACAGAGTGAGGTAGATAGGAAAACATCCTATGGGGAAGTTTCCAGGAACCACCAGATGCCTGGCTCCATGATTTATTAATCTCTACAAAAAAGAAGAGTACAATTAAACTAAAGAAGGAATATTTTGTAGAACTCAATGTGTATATGCTACATTCATGATAATTATTTTTTCTTTTTATAACAATTCGTGATGTTATAAAAAGCCTACGATAGAGTGCCGAGAGAGCTTATTTGGAGTGTTTTGAAGAAGAAGGGTGTCATAAGAGGTTACATAGATATCATAAAGGATATGTATGAAGGGGTTGTGACTAGTGTGCGGACTATTAGGGGGGAAACTAAGGAGTTTCCGGTTACGGTAGGTCTTCATCAAGGGTCAGCCTTAAGTCCGTATCTTTTCGCTTTAGTGATGGATGAGCTTACTAGTCATTTGCAAGATAATGTACCTTGGTGTATGCTTTTTGCATATGATGTAGTTTTAATTGATGAGAGTAAAGTAGGTTTAAATGCGAAATTAGAATTGTGGAGGGTTGCTATAGAATCTAAAGGTTTTAAAATAAGTAGGACTAAGACAGAGTGCATGAATTTAATTTTAAGGAAGGTAGAACTATAGATAGAGCCCTAGTTGAAATAGATGGACAAGAAGTACCAAAGTGTGATCAATTCCGTTACTTAGATCTATTATCCATAAAGAAGGGGATATTGATAGTGATGTGGTGCATAGGATAAATGCGGGGTGGGTAAAGTGAAGGGCAGCCTCGGGAGTGTTGTGTGATAAGGCAAGTTCTATAGGACGGCCATTAGGCCTGCAATACTCTATGGAGCGGAGTGCTGGGCACCAAAGAGGAGTCATATAGATGAGTTGAATGTAGCCGAAATGAGAATGTTAAGGTGGATGAGTGGGATAACTAGGAGAGATGGGATTAGAAATGAATATATTCGTGAGAGCCTATGAGTAGCGCCTTTAGGGGAGAAACTGAGGGAATGTAGGTTGCATTGGTATGGGCACATGCAAAGAAGACCTTTAGATGCCCCGTGAGAAGATTAGAAGGGATACATGTAAACGATGCTAAAAGAGGGAGAGGGAGACCTAAGAGAACTTGGATGGAGTTAATAAGAAAGGATTTGACTTTACTATCTCTTACAAAAGAGGTAGCCCAAAACAGGCTGGAATGGAGGAGTAAGATCCGTTTCGCCGACCCCAAATAGTTGGGAAAAGACGCTACTTGATTATGATTATGAACAATTCGTGATGTGTTTGACGAAAGCGAATGATGAACTTACCTTAGCAGCATCAGTTATACTTTGTATTACTGATGGCACCAACTGAGTCACCTCTTCGATTGGTTTTCTCACAACAAATGCATAGTTGTAGTCGTTACCTCCTACCTCGCCCAACATAAAGAGAGAATTGGCAAACATCTTCTTGCATTCTGAAAGTGGTTATGGTTAGGCAATAAAAGGCCAATATGAACATTTGAAGTTAGTTTATTATCATAAGCAACTCAATACCTGAATCTGAAGAACACATGAACTTGACATGGCTGTCGAACCAGCCAAGTTGCACATTAAGGGAGCTGTTTGTGTAAGGCGTTTGAATGTCTTCATTGTATATATGTGAAGCATCTAGGGCGGTGGCACCGGCAACAGCAAAGTTGACACCATTCTTGAACTTTGCATTTCGATCCAAATATGGACAGAGATAAGGAAGGCCAAAGTGTTTGGCTGTGGAAATGGAACACACGATGAGAAAAGCAATCGAAATACTGGAAAGAATAGGACCTAATTCATGATGTCTTCATGAAGACTTTCAGATAGATGGACAAATACCGTATCTGACATTCTTCAAATGGCTAGCAGGCTTCTTCTAGTGTGAAAAGTGCTTGGTTTTCAATGTTTGATGTTTGGGGAGCGAAGCAGAAGCGCAAGCAGGTTTATTATTTTCAGAGCTGTCAATTGTGCCTTAGTAGGAAAATAGGCTTATTGAGTGATGGCGTGATTGTATGATTGTGTCTTTTTTGCTATGGTTATTGCAGTAAAATGCTCTGGGAGTTCTATTTTCTCTGTTGCTTATAGCTTCTGTAACAGCTCATATAATGTATAAAAACAAACTTGGATAGACCGTTGCTGCAAAAAAAAAAAAAAAAAAAAATTGTAGAGGCAGAGTGCAAGTCCGAATGCGATAGGAAATCAACTAGGTACAAACTAACGAAGCCGAGTCAGGAAGAAGCCCAAATAAGGTCCTCATTCAATTTGTTTTTGAGCCATTTAAACTCGAGCTGCTTGGTTTTCGTAACAGTAGAGAATATCATGGAAAAAGGATTCCAGTTTTGTCATAGGAAATTTAATTTTCCTTTATAAAATACTCCAACATCAACAACAACACAGAATCAACACCTATGGCAACAAAAATCACAAAATGCAGAGAGAAGATCTAGTTGAATATCCCAGAACTGAAATCTATCATCCTTTGCCCAAAGTATAGTTGAACCCAAGAAGTTTTCTGGACATTAAGGTTTGTGAACAAAAACTGGGCTTTTTACATATTACCTGGCGCCAAGTATGGTTTTATCATATTACCTGGTTTTTCTCGTGACTTCTCATATGACCTGGAATCGGCACCTAGAGTACCGAAAATGCCCTTCTTTTACGTTTTTTATGCATTTTGTATCCGAAATGCTTCATTCTTCCCAAAATTAACGATTTACAGGATCATCATGTTGGGGAAGAAGATATTCCGGCAAAGATCTATCCATAATCGCAGTTCAAACCATCGCCGGCGTCGTCCAACCCGAAAAAAAAAATTTCATGCCAAAAAACTGTAAAAACAGCGGGAAAGACGAAAAAAAATCTATGATAAATGGATTTTGATGTAAGAGCAGTGGAAAAGCCCTCCCAACTACAAAAATTAAGATCTACATGTAAAGAAACACATATAAAGATCACCCATTGGTGTTCGACTGCTCCTGGACATGAAATAAAAGGATAAAAATGGGCAAAAACGTGAAATACTCGTTGGTGAGCGACAAGTTCCATTTATATATCTTTCTGTGATACTAATGAGGTGGAAGAGGAGGAAAAATAAGGAAGAACGAAAAAAAATCGGGCAAAAACGGATAAAAAATGAGCAAGTTATGACATTTTGAAGATTGTCATTTATCGTATTTTCGACGACACGACTTGATTCAAGTCGTGTACTATGCAACACGACTTGAATCCAAGTCGTGTTATCTGCAACACGACTTAAATTTAAGTCGTGTTGCAGATAACACGACTTGGATTCAAGTCGTGTCGTCGAAAATACGATAAATGACAATCTTCAAAATGTCATAACTTGCTCATTTTTTATCCGTTTTTACCCATTTTTTTTTCGTTCTTCCTTATTTTTCCTCCTCTTCCACCTCAATAAGATATAGGATGGAAAAAGAAGAAAAAATAATAAGAAAGAAGAAAGTGAAATGATAAAAATTGGTAAAAGCGTAAAATACTCGTCGGCGAGCGACAAGTTCCATTTATATATCTTTCTGTGATACTAATGAGGTGGAAGAGGAGGAAAAATAAGGAAGAATGAAAAAAAATGGGCAAAAACGGATAAAAAATGAGCAAGTTATGACATTTTGAAGATTGTCATTTATCGTATTTTCGACGACACGACTTGATTCAAGTCGTGTACTATGCAACACGACTTGAATCCAAGTCGTGTTATATGCAACACGACTATCGTGTTGCATATAACACGACTTGGATTCAAGTCGTGTTGCATAGTACACGACTTGAATCAAGTCGTGTCGTCGAAAATACGATAAATGACAATCTTCAAAATGTCATAACTTGCTCATTTTTTATCCGTTTTTGCCCATTTTTTTTCATTCTTCCTTATTTTTCCTCCTCTTCCACCTCATTAGTATCACAGAAAGATATATAAATGGAACTTGTCGCTCGCCGACGAGTATTTCACGTTTTTGCCCATTTTTATCCTTTTATTTCATGTCCAGGAGCAGTCGAACACCAATGGGTGATTTTTATATGTGTTTCTTTACATGTAGATCTTAATTTTTATAGTTGAGAGGGCTTTCCCACTGCTCTTACATCAAAATCCATTTATCATAGATTTTTTTTCGTCTTTCCCGCTGTTTTTACATTTTTTTGGCATGAAATTTTTTTTTCGTGTTGGACGGCGCCGGTGATGGTTTGAACTGCGATTATGGATGGATCTTTTCCGGAATTTCTTCTTCCCCAACTTGATGATCCTATAAATCGCTAATTTTGGGAAGAATGAAGCATTTCAGATACAAAATGCAAAAAAACGTAAAAGAAGGGCATTTTCGGTACTCTAGGTGCCGATTCCAGGTCATATGAGAAGTCACGAGAAAAACTAGGTAATATGATAAAACCATACTTGGCGCCAGGTAATATCTAAAAAGCCCACAAAAACTGCATGCATCATTGACAAAGCTGGACCATGCCCTATAACAAAAATAAATAACTACTCCCTCCGTCCCCCATGAATAATTCTTTTTTGCTTCCAAAATGAACTAAGATCAGTTTATTTTGAAAAACGAAGTAGGACTATCAACATGGGAGAGAGGGAGTAAAAATTACAACAACTCTAGTTACTGCATGGCATCATGAAACACTCAAGTCACTAAAAACAATGACTGACAATAATGATGCCTTTAAAAACTAATTCAGCTATATCAATACGGAACACACAAGTTACTGCATGGCATCATGAAAATAAGCCATTAAAAGAAGTAGATTATATCAAAGCAGATACTTATTACCAATGAAGTCTATCATGAGCAGCCCATCGGAGCATCTTCCTGTAGCCTTGCCAATGCTCTTCCCGTAAGGCAAGCTTCCAATGATGTCAAACTGTCCAAACTCTCCTTGCCTGATTAAGTTCCCGGTGTCAGTTAACGAATCGCCGAAACTGTAAATGGAATCAAACTGTTTCGCTGGTGAGGCACTTGGGAGCGCACTAAGCGCTAACCATAACATTACGGTGAAGGCACCGTGAAGGAGAAATCGAAGAACAACCATTGTTCTAGCCTGGAGAGGAAACAAGATGGATGACACAAGCAACATGAAGCAAGTGGATATCAAGGAGAGAGAGAGAGAGAGAGAGAGAGAGAGACTTGACGATCCTTATGCATAACAGGTTGGTACTCATATGGATTGGGCTCGGTGAAGTCGTTTTCTTTCCTTCTTTTGGCAATGTATCAGCAGCACAATGGATCGCTTATGCGTGGGTCGATCGGTTTCTAGTTTCGAACAAGCATCCTGGTCATGTTAGTTGAATCCGCTGAAACGGTATCTTAAATTGTCCAAAGTAGACAAACCACTGCACAACACGAGCTGTCTACTCTTTCTTTTTGTTTACGCTGTCTCCTCCATTAAAATACTCCCGTCGAATATTCATATCTCCATTTGAAACAAAATGTGTCCCATATTAAAAGCTTTATTTAGCTCAATTTAAGAGAACTGGCACCTTTTTTTATGAGTAAGTGAACTAGCACCTTTGAATTGGTGAAAGGTAGTTGGGTAGTAATAATCCTATTTTTCCAAATAAAGCTATCAATATGAGATGGAGTAGTCATGTTTGTTTGACACGAGTGACGAATCTCGTTTACATCAATTCCCAATGAGGAGTGATGCTGGCTGTTGGATTTTGATCAGAGGCGCATAATAGTACATGGTGCAGGCAGGGCTGTTTGGATAGTGAAAGATTAATGAATGTAAAAGCAAATTTTACGTGAAAGAATTTATTGGCTTTCACGATGAATGTAAAATACGTTTGGATGGTGAAATTTTTTACATGAATGTAATTGACAATGTGTTTGGATACTGAATGTGATACAGTGGAGGGGATTTTTAGGACGAGACCACTTTACCCTGAGCTCCTTCCCTCCCCCCGCCCTGCTGGATCAGCGACGAGATCGGAACCCTCGTCGAGGCCTACCACAACAAGTGGGCTACTCTCTGCCGCGGGAACCTCAAGGTCGCTGACTAGCGGGACGTCGTTGATGTTGTCGCCAGCCACTGCGACCCTTCCAAGACCGCCCTCCAGTGCTTCTAAGACCGTCCTAATGTATGCTTGGCAACAAGAGGTGCCAACTGCTCTCATCAGTCAACCACAGGGCGTCCTCCTCCTAGATCCACTACCTCACGTTCGATGCCATGGAATCTGCCACTGCACCCGCGTCCAGATCAAAGCCATCCCTCATTATTGTCGCCCGCGCACCTCGGCCTCCTCCATCCCCTTCTTCCTCATCAAAAGAAGACAAAGACGACTAGAGCGCCCACCAGGTGATGTCCAATGGAGCCGGTGCATGATTCCAGATGTCCAAAACAGGGCAAAGACCGAATTTTTCCTCCAAATCGGACTCTTTTTTTCCCAAATCAATGATGGACAAGTACTTGTTGCCATCGAAGAAGCGGCCGGTGGTGAGAGATATCGATGACTACCTGGCGATGAAGGTGGTGGTGGCGGCGCCACCACCGTCGAAGCTCGACCTGGGTCGTCGAGAGAGTTTGCCCTGAGGAGAAGAAAAATGGAGAAAAGCTGAAGGAGGGCAATATTGCATGTTCACAAATGAATTGAATTCATCTGCAGGTATTAGGGCATACACTTTTAGGTAAAAAATCTCCAAAGGACTTTCAAGTGAAAGAGTTCTTTTGGATGAATTTCTAATTCACCTAAAATTTACCAAACAAACTTGTTTCATGTGAAAGAGTGGTTGAATTGAAAGTGAATTCAACCCTCTTTCACTATCCAAACAACCCCTAAATCACCCGCCGATATGTAGGATCGCCCCACACCAATGCGCATATTAACCTATTTCCGTTTGACAAATATTTTTTTACTACAATTTTGACCTTTTTTTAAGGTTATAGCCCCGAAGGGCACTACAAACTACTAAGGGCACTACAAATTACTAACTACACACATAGCCTAGGGAAGGCATGACCAGAGCGGTCAACCAAAGGAATTGATGGGAAAGTTTGCCAAGGGGGCATGACGTTGGCCTTTGGAAAGAAGTTGGAAACCTTATTCCAGTGAAATGAGTTGCGGACACATGAAATTTTGTTTGATTGTGGCAGCAATCTTCCGAGGAGGTCGTGAAGCGGGAGTTGAAATAAGTTGTGTGATCAAATGAGCATCCTCACAAATGATATTTTTGAGGTAATGCATATTATTACGAGGGGAAAAGTTTAAATGAGATCGCTTTCATATGGCTTATATGAGGCCACTTCATGTTGTAACGGGAGTTAAAATAAGTATAAATGAGATCGTTCTTGTACAAGGGTGAGTGATGGTTAAGTTACTTATCCACATATTTGATACCCACCGTCGAATCAGAATCTAACCACCCAAAAAGTTGGTCTCATGCTCCTTATATTATATGAAAACGATTTTATATAAATCGACATCTATTAAGAGATACAAGCTACATGAGTCAAAGCGTCAATCAAAATCCAACGGCTCGAAGTGACTTGGCTCATCCTGCTTCCATGAGTCCTGTGCCGTGCAAACTTTTCCCTATTATTATTTTTATATAAAAAATATTATTATTATGGCTTAAGTACATTTTTGACAAGTATATTATAGCTTAACTACAATCAGAAGTTAGCGTACGGTCGTGCATAGCATTAACTGGAATATGTCTAAGGTCCACATATGGGCTCCACACCACAGGCTGATTTGGTATGACTTGCCTGGTCTCTAATTTGCAAAGAGACGATGGTTGAGCCGTCAGACTATGAGATGGTTCCTTGTGAAGCCCACGTAATGACGTATTGGGCCCATGATCATCCACCATTTATTTACCAAACACGTCAACGCTTCTACCGCTAAACCCTAGTTTACCTCTCCCACTTCTAACCAACAGGTAAACCCTCCCTTGAATGTTTCTGCATCAATTCCACAGATTCGACCTATATTTACTTAATCAAATTCTTGAAAGAATGTGGAGTTTCTAATCTGAAAATATGCTCCAATGTCAATCTGGTTGTGTTGCTGTTGGATATCGTGTTTGTCTGAATCACATTGATCAAGTTCATTGCGTTTTCTTCTGTTTTCACAAGTGATGATGAGTGGTCAGTTATTATGCGAATCTGATTGTTGTGCGAAAAGGGTATTAACAGGAGGATCTGCAGATTTGGGTGGTAGCTAACATCTATAGCTGAGGTGAAGATGACGAGAGGTGTTGTTGGGGACAAGTGGTCTCAGAGAATTCTGTGGCTTAGGTAGTGCTTTCGGTGGGTTTTCCTTTGCAACATCTTCTTTGCTACTTATATTTTTGTATCGGGTCAATTGCCGGCCAGCTTCTTCTAATACTCCGTGTTATATCCTTTGTGTGTGTGTGTTTCTAAATCAATGTAGGCCTGTACATGGTAGTCGTAGAGCGACAAGCCCAAAACAGGCAACGGGCTATAGCAGAGGGTTTGAGGTCAGTGGACGTAGAAGGGCGATCTGAAGAGGAGATTTAGGTTTAGCTAGAGTCTTTTCAAATGTTGCTTTTGATCTTCAATTGGCTTTGGCAACGTTCAAGTTCAAGTTTTGATGCGTTTTATAAGGTAATAAAGGATCTTTTATTTATAAAGTGAGAGGAATGATGAATGTCAAAGTCTGAAGTACTCAATTCACGAGCACATGGACAGAATCGTAACATGTGAATTTGGACTATATTTGATGACAGTGCCTGGACTTTTGGTATTTTATTTGCGATTACCATGTTATGTATGTTGTTTAGTGTGCGAACTCTTTTTTGCAAAATTGATGAAGAGGAAGATTAGAACTGGCAATTTTTGTAATTGTTGAAGTACAGGTGCGCAAATTCAGATTGATAGAACACTCCCATAGCATAGCCCTGCGGATAGTCCTTGGCAGTATGAATAACGTTTCTTTTCTTGTACTTGATCTTAGACATAAGAGTGGCAGAAGCTATTTGCACATAAACAAGTTTCAGAAGGATGATCTTTTCATTGATTAGTGTATTTGAAATTTTATACTGCACTACCTTTAATGTTGTGGAGTCCATTCTCATGTGCGACCCACTTCGGAGTTAAGTGGTAAATAGCAAGTAGGAAAGGAATTTTCATTTGGATGAGAAGTACAAGGAACTACACAACGTTTTCTTCTACATAATTGTCTTTTTCTCAAGATTGTCCAAAGTTTTGGTAACTAGTCCAGCATGCTTTCCTGGTATAGCACATCATGTATGCACAGATGTGCCTCCTTGTTGCAAAGGCCTCTTTGTCTGGCTCAATTGAATGAGATGTGTGCTCAAGTAATTGTGAATGGGTTGAACCAAGATACTTTCCTGATGCCGAAGCTTATAATGGGTTTGGTGGCTAGTGGTGAATCGAAAGTGGCTTGCGATATATTTTGTCAGGTGGACCATCCAAACGCATTTTTGTGCACATCTTTGATGAGAATATTTTCATCCCGTGGTTTATTTAAAGAAGCGGTTTTTATTTATAAACAAATGAGAGCTAGAACTGTTCCTCTGGATAATTATTCTTTCCCCTTTGTTCTCAAGTCTTGTGGAGGATGTGAGGCTCTATTTGAAGGTAAACAGATACATGCGAACATCATGAGATCAGGGTTTGTATCTGATGTTTATGTGCAGACTTCTCTTCTTGACATGTATGCTAAATGCAGACAACTTGAAGCATGTAAGCTGGTTTTAGGTAGCATGACGGAAAAGAATGTAGTTTCTTGGACCGTCATGATTCAAGTCTATTGTCAGAATGGATTTATGGAGGAGGCTGAAGAGCTCTTTGACAATATACCTGTCAAAAATATTGTTACTTGGAACACTATAATTGATGGATGGGCTCGACTTGGTAATATGGAGACTGCGAAACAGTTTTTTGTTAAAATGCCTCAAAGGAACTCCGCGTCTTGGACTACAATGATTATTGGATATTCTAGGACTGGAGACATGGAAAATGCAAGACTTATGTTTGATCAGATGGGTAACACAGGGAGAGAAGTGATTGCATGGACTGCAATGATATCGGGGTACTCCATGAATGGGAATCCTGAAAAAGCTCTCGAGCATTTTGAAGAAATGTTGGCAGCCAAAGTAAAGCCGGATGCTATAACCATGCTGAGCGTTGTATCCGCCACAGCACAATTAGGAAGCTTGGAGCTGAGCCAGTGGGTCGGACATTGTGTAGTCCAATTTGGACTCTGGCAAGACATTCGTGTGCAGAATGCACTAGTAAATATGTATGTGCAATGTGGCTGTCTTGATAGAGCTTTCCAGGCATTTGAAATGATCCCCAAGAAGGATGTAGTGTCCTACAACTCAATAATTGCCGGATTGGCGACCCATGGAGATCTTGATAGAGCTCTTTCTGTGTTCTCTATGATGACCAGAGCCAAAGTTCGGCCTAACAGTAGGACCTTCGTTGGCTTATTGACTGCTTGCGCCCATAGGGGTTCTCTGGATCAAGGTAAAAAATATTTCAAATTGATGCTTGAGCTGGGTTACATAGAACCTAGAACAGAGCATTATACCTGCATGGTGGACTTACTGGGTCGTGCGGGTCACCTAGACGAGGCACACAGGCTAGTCCTGAAGATGCCTATGGGGCCCCATGCTAGCACGTGGGGTGCTCTGCTTGGAGCTTGCAGAATTCACGGGAACCTCAATTTGGCCGAGGTAGTGGCAAATCAACTATTTGAGATGGAGCCTGACAATGCAGGTAATTATACAATACTGGCTAATATGTATGCAGAGGCTAAGAGGTGGGTGAAGGCGGATGAGGTAAGGAGGTTGATGAAAGATGAACAATTGGTTAAAGACACAGGAAGTAGTTGGACTGAGATCTTTGACTTAGCTCCTAGGCAAGAGCATGCTTTCCCCTGAAGCAAAACATAATATCTAGTAGACAGTGAAAGGGCAAAATGCAGAATGACTGCAATTTCATGCAGTCAACGCTGGAATGCACGACACAGTTTGCAGCTTAGGGTTGACAGTTTGAAAGTGTGTTTCTCCCGTTGCATTCAGGCATTCGTTTGGAAGAGCATAATTTTAGGAGTTCGAAGAAAGTTAGGCTACAAAATACGTTGACTCAATTGATTTATACCCGAATGACTATATTTTTAAGAAAACAACAGTGTAATGCTATTACTCCTTCAAAAATCATTTTTTGAAGTTCTTGAAGGAGAAAAAAAATCGGAAGAAGAAGAGTAAAAAAAAGATAACTGTGATGTAGGTCATTCTTGTGCTCTCTAGCATTAACATTATTTCCAGTAATATTTTCTGCTTTTGTGCATGTGAGAGCACCAAATATGTTCTTTTTAAAGAAATGATGTTATTAAATACGTGAAAGCCTATTTTGCGAAAATATAAATATTAAAACAATCCTGGGAGTGAATATAGCTCTTCACTTTGCTGCATATGTGGGAGCGTTCGGACGATGGTAATTGGTAAATGGAATAGTTTCGTTCTGTTAAAACAAACTGAATCCCCTTCCATGCTGAATATCAGAGTTTGGTTTGTGGAAATTGAATTATTAGTGCGAGTCTCCCATTACCATGTGCATGGGCATGGAGACTCAGACTGAGAAAGAAGCATTCCCAACAGTCCAAAGCTCACCGACCAAGGCAGAACGTACATTCTCCAAACAAAACAAACACAACAACAGATTGTAACTGGACATACGGTCCTACACTACACCACAAGAAGAGACATCTTTCTAGGCTGACAAGGACAAATGTAATCCACATTTATATTGCTTGACGCAGCTGCTCTAAGTAAGAACTCTTCCATCCAAAACATGTATTCATTCGCGAAGAGACTCGGTGACGAAATAAAAATGCATGATTCTTTCTGCTTTTTCATAAACCATGGTTTTTAATGTTCATCATGTTACACACTTGTGGCTTTCTTTTCTTCTCCTTATGTTTTAGTAGTTAATCTCTTCGACTGTAAGTTCGGTTTAATAATGGAGCAAAGTGGTTTTAGTGAATTGTGTTGTACGACTTGGTTAGCATTTTTGGTGCTTCTCTGACGAAGAACAGGGCTACGAGAATCTCGGCAACACAAGGTGATTCCCTTTGTCTTCCCATGATACTCATGTCTTATTTATGCAAGTGTACATGGTTCGCTCTTTGTTCTTTCTTAGCTTTCAAGACAATAATTTATTTTGTCTTTTTCCTATCCGACTAAATGTCTTTATGAGTTTCTGATGTGTACTTGAATAGAACCACTGCATGAACATCCAAGATGACATTAAATGCCCTTGGCCGATCTAGTGTCACATGCCAACTATTAACGTTGATGTTGCTTCAAATTGAGGTAACCATTTAGACACAGTATATACGTGCCATCCACTTTCCCTACTTAAATGCTTCTCTTAGATTTTTTTCTTCCTTCAAGTGCATAGCTAGAATTGGAATTAGCTCAAATAAGTAGACATACTTATGGATTTTGGACATATTCCCAAATCCTTATCCTCTTCTCAATGTTATTCAGCCATTAAAACAGAAGGGACCAAGAAAGAGAAACTGCATATGAAAAAAAGTAACTGCCAATTATCACCACCAAAACAATTCTTCTGCAACCCAGAAGACCCAACTGTGAAGAGACCTTTAAATGCATCCCACCTCAACACAATCAATCAGCCAAAAATGGAAGTGTATTCTAGGACTGAAGTTGGTAGCAACATGAAGTCCAGCTCCTTAGTCTTGTCAGGCTTCACTTCTTCCTCATTTCCTACACCAAACCAAAATCCCAGCTCCCAAGAACAATCTGCAACCCAAAATGCCACACCAGAGCAAGAACCAGACGAGGGTTCAGGGGAGAAATTCGGTATCATTTTGAGTAGAGGCCGCTCAGTCTCTGCTTCTTCTCGTAGCTTCAAATATGAAAGCCAAGGCAATGCTCAGTCAGCGGTAAGAAGGGCTTTCTCAATGAGGAAATCCTGTCCGGTTGGAGATGGATACAGCAGGATTCTTGAGGACCCATGTGAGTCCTCCTCACCTCCACCTCAGGATTTGTATGTCAGAACTGGATCCAAGAAGAGGAGAATAAAAATATTTAGAGCGTGTAAGAGGCTTCTTGGATTTGCTTGATCAGATTCCAGTCTTTCCAACTTGTTGCCTTCATAATGCTTTGATTGTAGATTATTCTGGTGAAGTAATGGCAATGGAATCATGCGGGAGTGTATTTGTGTGTGGACTGCAACTGCTGAGAGTGCTAATATAAATAGCCAATATCTGCCTTTATTTCTTTTTCATCAGTTCTTTTCTCCATTGTGATTTGTTTTTATATTTGATGTATCTTTTAATTAAAACTAGTAGAATGGTTTTTGTGCTTTGTTTACTGTAAAATTGTGTTGTTCTCTGCATCATAATTGCAGGTGTTTCTTCCTTTTTTTTGATATATTCGCAAGAGTTCCCGTTAACATATGTTTCTAGCAATTGTGGCCATCTACGTAAACCACTAGTCGCTGAAATGATGTCCTCTTTCTTCTTCTGTTATTGGTGGTGGTTATGCTCACGTAGATGATAGTTTGGAGGCTGCTCTGGACCACACAGTTCACCTTGGTGGAGAGATCCGCAACCCACTCTGAACTTCTAGATTTTTAAGTTCTGAATACTTCAAGCATATTATTCAGTTTAGGGGCTGTTTGGAACATGAAAAATCAGAAACATGTGGATTTTTCACGATCCAAACGGCCCCTTTCCTCATTTTGAAGGACTTGTACAAAAGTAGAGTAAATAATTTGCTCTTATATATCTCAATGGTGGAGAAACAGCAGAGAGAAACTTCAGTCACATGCAAACTTGAAATACTTGGACGGCAGATAAGACGCTTCAGCTCCTTTTTTTTTTGCTATAGAGAAACTTCAGCTTTTAGTTACTACCAATTTACGGGATTTTCTTTGTTTGTGTGTTATTGATAACCTTCATTCTGCTCTTCTTTTACGCTGCTTACAAGACATATTGAAGCAAAATCAGCTTAGTTTCCGGTTGTTGATTGACACTTTAGTGCACTTGCATCTTTTGAGCGAGTCTTGACGAAGGCCAAACTACAGCTCTTTTTTCTTTTCATTTTTTGGTACATCCAAACTACAGCTCTTGTAATAAAAAACACCGTGCCTTGTGTGCCTGCTCAGACAATCTTATCTCCTGACAAAAAATGTTTAATCTCCTGACTATAATTCTCAGATCTAAAAATCTCACATAATAACTAAAAAAACAACCAGGCTAAAATTATCCAAAGCTATATCCCGGCCAATCCACCCATCATATCATATACATACAAATGAGAAATCCCCTTGCATATCTCATTTGCTATCAGTGAAGTCCGCATCAATTACATCCTCACCATCAGGTGCTTTGCTGGTGGGCCCAGCCTCAGGCCCAGGAGCAGGGCCGGCACCTGCTGCTCCAGGCTGGTTGTAAAGTGACTGCCCGATCTGCATTACTTCTTGGTTGAGGGCATTCATGGCATCCTTCATGCCCTGCGTTGAACCAGCAGATACAGATTCCTTGAGCTCGCTAAGTTTGGCCTCTACCTTCTCTTTGACGGGAGCTGGTACCTTGTCTCCTAGTTCTTTGAGCTGTTTCTCAGTTTGGTAGATAAGAGATTCTGCCTGGTTCTTTGTGTCTATGGCATCTCTCTTCTCCTTATCTTCCTTGGCAAACTTCTCAGCCTCGTTCACCATTCTCTGTACCTGCATTGCATCAACTGAAAGCACTAAGATACTTTCTTATTGCATACCATGTAGCTCTAAGAATTTCATGTACAAAGTAGCCAACTATTTCATGGCGTTCAGGCAAAAATAGGTCAATACTCAATAGCACAACACCTTAAGCAAAACATGCATTATAAAAACATACCTCATCACTTGGTAAGGTGCTGGCCCCGGTAATTGTAATGTCTTGCTTCTTGCCAGTGCCCTTATCAATTGCAGTGACGGAAAGAATGCCATTAGCATCAATATCAAACTTGACTTCAATTTGCGGGACACCACGAGGGGCTGGAGGAATTCCATCCAACCGGAAGCTACCAAGTGATTTGTTATCCCTTACAAACTCTCTTTCACCTTGAAGAACATTGATTTCAACACTGGTCTGACCATCAGCTGCAGTTGAAAAGACCTCAGATTTGGAAGTAGGCAATGTGGTGTTCCTTGGAATAATTTTTGTCATAACCCCACCCAGTGTCTCCAAACCAAGAGATAATGGAGACACATCCAGGAGCACAATGTCACTTACATCACCGGCCAAGACCCCTGCCTGAAATAGATGATTAAACAATCAACACATTAAGCAACTTCTTTTTAAGAATAAATAAAATTAATAAATAAATTACAGCATTTCTTAATGAGCCTAGACACCATAATCCTCTCTGTAGAAAATAATAATTCATAAGTTAACTATACACAGGATACAAGCAGTAATAATATACCAATCCTCATGATTCACAGAACTTTAATTACTCCATAAATTAACTACAAACTGGATATTAGCCGTAACAATGTATCTATCATCATGATTCACAGAACTTATTAGAATGAGAAGTTCGGAATTCAAACTAATATGACCACAAAGCCATTAGCATTTTAAATTCATCAACATGTACACTTACAAGCAGCAAGAACCCAAGCTGGCTGTAACATTAAAAAGCCACATATGCTTGAAATCAATAGTCCGGCTCCATAACTTCGAACTAAATGACAGTTATTAAAGTTTACCTGAACTGCTGCACCAAGAGCAACAACTTCATCAGGATTGACAGTCACATTGGGCTCTTTACCAGTGATCTTCTTCACAAGCTCTTGAACAGCAGGGATTCTTGTTGACCCGCCGACCAGGATCACCTCATCCAGATCTTTAAAAGACAACTTTGCATCCCTCAAGGAATTCTCCACAGGATTTCGCAGCCTGAAGTGCATTTCATACCAATGTCATTCAAAAATCCCCTTTTTCCGGAAAAAAAGAGAGCAACAAAGGCATGTCAAATATGATGAATAACATGATCATCCGCGAATTAATATCCCAGGCAGTCAGAAGTCCTATAACGGGGTGTTAAACTCTATACCTGTCAAGAAGATCAGAACACAGCTCTTCAAACTTGGCCCTTGTAAGGGTTGTTTCAATGTGCTTGGGACCATCTGCAGTTGCAGTAATGAACGGCAAACTGACAAGGAATATCACAAATACTTCAGTAAGCAACACAAACGTGCCAATAGGCATGACATTTCTTCATAACAAAAATTAACCTGATATTGGCTTGTGTCAGAGAAGATAATTCCATCTTGGCCTTCTCTGCAGTTTCAGTAAGCCGCTGAAGAGCCTGCTTGTCTTTAAGGAGATCAACACCTTCGTCTCTCTTAAAACCAGCAGCAAGCCAGTCAACAATCCTCTGTTTAAAGTAATAAGGAGTTATGATCAGATATGTTTTTTCCTATACTTGCAACACCACATGAAACTGCCAATGAGTTGATCTTTTAGCCTAAGAACTTCAACGAACCTTGTCAAAGTCATCACCGCCAAGATGTGTATCCCCTGAGGTAGAGAGGACCTCAAACACTCCATCACCAACCTCTAAGACTGAAAGGCAGAAACAAAGCTGAAAATATAACTTGAACAGGTAGATAATCGAATTTGGACTCCAATCGTACATATATTATCAACTGAAAGCATATATATATCGTCGATGTATATCAACCACGTCTACTTATTCCAATGTCCATGAATGATTTGCAAGTTTGTCTGATGATATGCTCCGGAAGTCATCCTCATACAAATCTAATAGCAAGAATTCCGACCAAACGAAAAGAATTAGACTATTTCAAGTTGGCGCTAATTACCAGAAACATCAAATGTGCCACCTCCAAGGTCAAACACAAGAATGGTTTCATTGTTTTTCCTTTCAAACCCGTAGGCCAGAGAAGCTGCAGTAGGTTCATTGATAATACGGAGCACCTCCAACCCTGCAATCCGGCCAGCATCCTTGGTAGCCGTCCTTTGCGAGTCATTGAAGTAGGCAGGGACAGTCACCACTGCTTTTGTGACCTTATCGTTTAAGAACTTAGAAGCATCGTCTACAAGCTTTCTCAACACCTGAAAGACATAAAAGATTGCATTTATCTATTTAAATAAATATGCTAAAAACAAATTAGCAGACGGAAGTTTCGATCATCCCCTGAAGACGCATTCAACAAATTAATGGTATAAGAGCAGAACACATTTTCGTTCCACCATTTCATAGAACTCTGTATTTCATTCTACGATTAAGATTCAATAAACACAAACTAATTAACGCTACCATTAGAACAATTATAAGGAACTTCAACCTGAGCCGATATCTCCTCGGCGGCGAACTGCTTGCCGATGGCAGGGCACTCAAGCTTCACATTTCCATTATCATCCCTCACGACCCGATACGAGACCTGCTTGGACTCCTCGTCGACCTCAGACATCTTCCTCCCAATAAACCTCTTCACGGAGAAGAACGTATTCTCCGGATTGACGACCGCCTGCCGCTTCGCAATCTGGCCGACAAGCCGGTCCCCGTTCTTCGTATACGCGACCACCGAGGGCGTCGTGCGCTGGCCCTCAGCGTTCGTCACAATCGTCGGCTTCCCGCCCTCCATCGCCGCCACCGCCGAATTCGTCGTCCCAAGGTCGATACCCACAACCTTCTCGCTCACAACCCGCACGGGACCCACAGGACGAGCCGAGCTCCTCCTCCCGGCCTTCCCCATCCTCAAAAAAGCCGACTGCGGGCTCCCGCCTGTGAGCCCCCGTCCGAAGAACACGGAGCGGGCTCCGGCGGCGGCCTTGCCGGATTTATCGGAGGAGACGAAAGCGGCGGAGCCAAGTCCGTGAATCTGGGCCGAGAAAGACGCCATTTTTAATCGGAACCCTAGCGGCGGGGGTGACGAGGGGAGACTGTAGCTGCGCTGGGGGAGTGGAGGAGGGTCTTTGTGCGGCTACAGTCTGGATGGAGGGCGGGCGCCGAGAGGGGGAAGCGCAGCGCGACTGGTTGCAAGATAAATAGAAAAAAGGGACTTTCTAGAAAGGTCTATGGCGGCCAAACTCGTGGGATATTTGCTCCATACGTATCACATGTTGCTACTCCCTCGGTTCCACACGTTAATTGTCTAGATTGGAAATCCAAAATGAACTACATACAATAAATGGTGGATTTTGCTCCATTCACATATTGCAATATAAAGGTACCAAGAGGGTAAGTCTTGACTCCTACGTCCCACATTAATTGTATGGATTAGAAATTAGTTCATTTCTCATTTCCAATCCAGACAATCAATATGGGACAGGGAGAGTAATTTAAAGTACATTTATGGGGGGATTGTTTTCAAGATTTTTACTATCACTATTAGAACCACCTCATTCACTTCCCAACTGAAAACAGAAATGACTAAAAAATTGACTTGTTTACAAAGTTTAAAAGGTCCGGCTACACCGAGTTGCGATTAGCTGACTGCCTCTGAGGAAATGCTTTCCAGCAAGTACTGCAACTGCCTGGTAGGCTCTCTCTCGGGCTTCAATATCTTTTCCTCTCCAAGTAATGCCAAGCTCAAGCCTTAATTCCTAAAACAAGTAACATGGTTGCCAACAGAAACTAGTGGAGTTCCTTCATGGAATGCCTTTACAAGTGGGGCTTAAGCATCTACTTCTTATATAGTCCTTATTATGTTGCTCTTCTCATAGGACCTAGAGTAGCCTTGACTAGCCACTACCATAAACTATGGCTGATCCGTTAGATCATTCCAAGGAAACACCATCATGTTCTCCTCTGCAGGCAGCAGAAGAACTTGTTCCACATAATACCAATCGGACCATAAGAACCAACAAACAGCAACCTGAAAGCGAACAGATGCTAATTAGAATTGGCATCAATGTAAAAAAGGTTTATGTGACACAAAAATCCAAACCATCCAGAGAGTACCATATCATCAAGTGAAAGAGCAACTAGCCATATAGCAAAATTTAGTAGGACATGCTTTCATCCACATTCTTAATTGATAAATGGTATTTACATATGTAACTTTAATAAACCAAAAACTCTTTAATTTGACGGAAACATCCATATTGATGAAGGTATCCCCCACCAAGGATAGGTAGAGATTAATATCTATTCGGCCTCTTTATTTCAACATTAAAATTTATACTCGAATCATTAAGACTTAAAATTTGTATGCCAGATTGGGTTCAGTTCACAGTCCTAACAACTGAATTTAGGCATGTTAGTTGTGATATCAAAAACATAAAATTCAGGAGAAGGAACTCAAAAAAAGGAAAAAAGAGTCCTTTAAATCGCAACTGAATGAGGCATGTCCATTCTGATGTCATAACGTAAAAACCAGAAGGAAATCCAAAATAAAGAAGAAAAGCAAACCTTAAAATTACACGTCAAACAGAAGAAATCATACTAACCTGGCATTCTGGATCACTGAATTGAACATTGAATTCGATGAGCTTAGGCCGTCTCAAATTCTTCTCAACTATAAGCCTGCATACAGGCACCTACAAACTTGCATCCCTCTTGAGCCATTGCTTTAACCGTTGGAAATATAATTGATCTCATAGCCTCCTCCTGTAGGCTGTAGCTCTTCACTTGACACAGGTTCAGGGGACTAAGCACCCATTGCCTCTGTGTTTAAACCACTATATTTATCCCCTACTCGTATATGGTCTTGTGCAGATTCCAGAGGTAAGGAATTCTCACCTGTCTACAAGGGTGAAAAAAACGAATCCTCCTCTCCTCCAAGAAACTCGTCACTTATAACTCCGAAGCCCACAGAACCAAAAGTGCCTTTTACTACCGTTGAAGCAGCAGCTTCATATGCATCTTCCAAAGTCATGGCACCAACTCCTGCAGCGAGCCCATCAACTTTGATAACAATAGGAACACGTGTGCTCTTGAATGTATTGCTTTGCATCCTGAGGTTGGGTAAAAGTTTGGTACTTCACATAAATAATCCTCACAAAGTCATATAATTCCCATGAACAACAGCTGTGCATAAAAACTGTAGTCATTCTTCAGAATATCTATCAATGACAGAATTAAACAAGAAAAATAGAACATTCAGTAATTTTATTAAACTTTTTCAGCACAACATCTTATATTAAAGAAGAGAAACACGATTGCATACTTACTTGAGGTAAAGCCATATATATCAAAGCAATTATAGTAAACTGTCTGATGAAATTAATATAAGTATTCAAATGCAACGAGTTTGAAATAAGAAGACAGATAATCCCTCGAGAGCTGCAGCCTCAGCGTGAACAAAATGAACCAATAGGAGAAAATTTCTTGTTTCAGGACCAGAAAGTTAATTTTTCAATTTTTAACCATCAGTCAATGTTTTTATTACTATAACCGTGATCTTTTCTGTCATCAACAATTTCAGAGTAAGTTATTGAGAGGCAATGGCATTACAGCTTCTACTCCAACCGTCCAATGATAACCAACTTCCTTTATCTTTTCTGTCATGTACAGTTTCCCTTTTTTTCTGATAGACTGTCATATGCATTTTCAGAGTTAGTTACTGAGAGGCAATGGCATTACAGCTTCTAACCCAACTATAACCAACTTCCTTTCTCACTCCCCTGTTCCCCATCATTTTCCTCAACTCTGCCTTGACTTCTCGTTCCTCTAATGAAGCATAGATGTCTGAGAGAAGAACATATGCTGTCGAGTCATGTGAGTCCTTCTGCATCATCCTTTTTGCAGCCTCTTCTCCAAGACTGATATTTCCATATTGTCTACAGGCACTTAGCAGAGATCTCCAAATCAATTCATTAGGCTCAAACGGCATTCTTTCTATAAATTTTTTAGCTTCGTTAAGTTGCCCTTTTCGACATAATACATCAACCATACAAGTATAGTGTTCTTCACCAGGAGCAATACCGTGGTCTTTGTACATGGAATTATAATGATCCCATGCTTGTGATACCAGTCCAGCTCGGCTACAGGCTGAAAGAATGCCAATAAATGTTACTGCAGTTGGTTTTATCCCTGTTTTCTTCATTTGACTGAAGGTTTCTAGAGATTCTTTTACAAAGCCATGGCAAGAATATGCATTTATCATAGAATTCCAAGAGATCAAATCCTTGCACTTCGTAGTTTGGAAAATTTTGGTCGAGTCTCCAATTAGGCCACTCTTGGAATACAGAGTTATGAATGAGTTGGAGATTGAAGTTTCAAATTCAAGCCCTCTTCTGAGGACTTGACCATGGAACTGAGACCCAAGAGATGCATCCGCAAGCATGGCACACAATTTGCAAATGCTCAAAAAGGTCATGTAATTTGGTTGTAGGCCATGTTCGTTCATGAGAAAATAATACTCGATAGAATCTCTGGAAAGCCTGTTTTGAGCATAGCCGGATATCATGGCATTCCAAGAGATACTGTCCACAGGATTGATCTCACTGAATACAACCGATGCTTCCTTCATCATTCCACAATTTGCATACATGGATAGTAATGAATTCATCAAAGCTGTATCAAATGCCAACCCCAACTTATAGATATGAGCTTGGAGCTGAGCTCCACTTGCCAAATACCTGACAGAGTCGCACAAGTCTATCAGGGCAGAGTAAGAAAATTCATTGAGTTGAATACCCTTTTCATTCATATTATGCCAGACGTTGATTGCCACATCAGACAATCCGCTATGGGAATATCCTAAAATTACCATATTCCACGAGAAGAGATCCGGCGAGTCAATTTCACCAAATATCTTCTCCATCTCTTTTAGTTCACCACAAATGGCATACAGCTCAAGAAGAGAGTTCTGTATGTGGAGTAGAGTATCAAAACCACATTTCATGGCACAACAGTGTATTTGCTTTCCCATGTCAACGAAGGCTAATCTAGAGCAGCTGGAGATAACATTTGATAGCAATGACTCATAAACTTCTGTGAACTTATTGAAATGGATGGCAGAGAAGACTTCAATAGCCTCTTCAAATAAGCCTTGATCCCGTAGTAATCTGACTAGAAGATTATATGAAACACCATTTTTATCTTCCATTGATTTGAACAAAATCTTTGAATAACTTAAACTCCTACAACTACGATACATGGTCAATAAGATATTATCTGTTAGAATATCTACAGTTCCCCTCAATTTAATTATCAAACCATGAACCATCTTTGCGGTGTTCAGATCAGTTACACTTGTGGAACAAGAAAGGAAACTTGCAAAAGTGGAGTCATTCATACTCAATCCACAAGAAAGAAATTGTGAAATAATACCCATACCTAAGTCTCCAAGATCACAAAATGCATAACCACTAATAAGTGAATTCCATGAGACAATATCATGATTCCTCAAACCATTGAACAAATCCTCAGATTCCTCCAACTGATAACACTTCGCATACATTGTTATGAGAGCATTTACAACAGAATTATGTAAGATAAAGCCAGACTTGGTGATAAAACCATGAATTTGGATCCCTTGATACATAGATTCCACACTCGCACAAGCACTAATTAAACCAGAAACTGCAAAATCACTTAAACACACCTTGTTCAAACATGAATATCTAAACAGTTCAAAGGCTTGAGTGGACTTCCCATCTTGAGTATATCCCCTTAACAAGATCTCAAATGACACTTCATCAAGATCACTCATTTCATCAAATACTTTTCTGGCTTCTCCACCCCAGCTGCACTTAATGTACGCATTCATAACTGCATTCCCAGCGTTACAGTAGAACGAGTAACCAAGTTTTATAATTTCTCCATGAACTGCCTGGCACTTCGTCAAAAAACCTTCCTCACCAGCAGCAACCAAAACTGACGCAAACGTTGGCACAGTACCAGAAACTCCAGCTCGTTTCATCCGTCGAAAGAAATCAAGCCCTTCGTGCCAACACCCCATCCCCACAAATCCAGTTACCACAGTGTTCCATGAAACCACATCCCTAACGAGCATTTCATCAAACAGCAGGAGGCCACTCGACATAGAACCACAAGTGAAGTACAAATGCAGAAGAACATTACTGATCACCAAATCTGAACCAAACCCAGAGCGGATGATCATGGCGTGAGCCATCTGACCAGCTCGCAGCGACTGATACGCCATGGCATTCCGCAAAATCGAGAGGAAGAAACAAGGCAAGGAGGTCTGTATAGGCATAACAAGATCAGCTGTTGAATCCACCGCCATGGAAGTGGAGAACCTAACACTGCCTGCAGATTTCCCATCTGGTAGCAACAAGCTCTTCCAATGGAAATTCAATCTTTTCAGCAAATTAGGACCCAGCTTCTTCAAGTAGGAAAATTCCAGATTTTGGCTCTGCAACCTCTTTTCTGGATCAATGGGTCTGGTCTGCTGGGTTCTGTAGCGCGCGGTCCGAGTTTTTAAATAATGGCGGGTAACCGGCGTAAAGAACCCGGAGGGTAAGACGGTAATTACGAGCATATAAAGTACGAGTAGATGACTCTTCTGGCTTTCTCGCATCTATTCCGTCACGGAGGCTCACGCCTAGATCGACGAAGGCGACGACTGCTGCTGCTCCGGCGAGGCGGCGCCGGAGAACGAATCATCCAACTCCTCCTTTTCCAGGTATGTACGAGGCCCAACATCGCTGATGAAGAATTTTGTTTTTTAGTAGTATAAAGACGAGCAAGGAATGAAGTGTCCTTTAAGCAAGTAATGCATTGGAAGGAAATTAAATTTGGAGGACCTCGCATTTCTGATGGGGTTTTGATCTCTGTCAAGAACCAATTTTCAAGAACCAATTTTAAGCTACGATAGAATCTCACGGCGGATGGGTTTTATCATGTGGGAATCTAATGTTAGGTATAGGTTAAAGCGTGAGACATGTAGATGTAGATTGATGTAGGTTTTCTGTTGAAGCGTGAGACATGTAGATGTAGATTGATGTAGGTTTTCTGTTGAAGTTACTTCTGTTAAATTTGGCACAACTGCAATCAGCATGCGCACTGAACTCAAGTCTTCATCTGTTGTTACTACTGAATCATACAAGTCCGATACATAAGTTCCCTTTTTGTTATACTCCATCCGTTCGGAATTAGTAGTCATTTGGGAAACTAAATGTTACTACTAACTCCGGATGGAGGGAGTAACATGTACTTCCTCCGTCCTGTTTTAGATGCTACATGTGGAAAAAATTTGATTTTTATTGGATGGGTGGTAGAAGAGGTCCAAAATTCACTTAAAATTTACCAGATGGTACATCTAAAAAAGGACTGTCATATTTGTCAAATGTAGCATTTAAAACAGGACGGAGAGAGTATTTCTGATTTTCTTAACATCAATAAGGCCGTGATTGAGCACGATAGCAGAAACGGGATGCTGTGGTAATAATGATACTGATGACTTTGCAAGTTTCCTCTAATTGGACTTTCTTTTTCCTCATTCATATCCCACTTTTCATCTGTTGTATGATCTTTCTTATGTTCTTTGTAGTTGTACGATGGGTGGAAGCAGTATGGATGATGATTGGGAGTTCCCTATATCTAATGCCATTAGTAACATAGTATTGGTTGGACGTACTGGTAATGGGAAAAGTGCTACTGGAAATAGCATACTCGGACGCAAAGCCTTCAAGTCAAGGTCTAGTTCATCTGGAGTTACTAGTACTACTGAATTGCAAAAAACTGTTTTAACAGATGGGCGAGTGGTGAATGTGATTGATACTCCTGGTATGCCTGCTTTTCATGTTCTACATTTGTTTGGTTGTTCTTTCAAGTGCTAATGTACTGAGTTATATAGGCCATTATGCTAACACTAAGAGGGTTTGATGATTTCGTGTGCGTGTTGTTGGGGGGGGGGGGGGGATCAGCCATTTACCTAGTGTAATTAGTAATATTGGCTGGTTTGCTGTTAACTGTTAACATTTGGAGAACATGATCGTAGGTTGAAGGATGGTGTGTACGTGATAACTAATGGTTTTGCTTTATTTTCCATTAAGTGGATGCCTTGTGAAGTAGACAATTGACATGTGATAAGAGGTTGTACACTTCTTTTTAGTTGACATAAATGAAACGGGATTTTAAATGCTAAGTGTAGCCAGTCAATTGACTAGCTTACCATGTTAGGTGAAAAATTGAGTACCTTTAATCTCTCTTCACTGCAAAAGATATCCAGTTTGCCATATATTAATAGAGCGCTGGACAGTGCTCAATGCTGGCCAGCTTTTCTGGATCGCTGCCGCCATCTCCAGCCTGGCAATCCATTAGGAGTCAGGGTTGAGTCGCCAAGGCCGAGATTATGTGATACCGCTCTCTATTTGGATCACTGGGGCCGGAGATGGTGGCAACATCCAAAAAGGCTGGCCAGCATTGAGCGATGGACATCGCACTATATCAGGACTCTAGTAATATGTCCTACAACAATTGGTTTTTATAAATAGAATTCTATCGTCACTTTAGGCAAAAATTATTTTTAGTCATATGTGCCATTGTTGGATTTAGTGATGCCCTTATACTCATTACCTCTGAATTCTCTACTTCTTGCAGGTCTATTTGATTCTTCTGTGGGGTCTGACTTTATAGGCAAGGAGATTGTCAAATGTTTCAAATTGGCATCAGACGGAATTCATGCTGTTGTTGCAGTATTCTCCGTAAGAACACGTTTTTCTAAGGAAGAACATGCAGCTATTAAAAGCTTGCAGACTTTCTTTGGGGAGAAAATTAGTAATTACATGATCGTTGTATTTACTGGTGGGGATGAACTTGAAGATAATGAGGAGACCTTGGGTGACTATTTAGGCCATGACTGCCCTGAACCTTTGAAGGTTGGTCAGATGTCTTCTTTTGTAATTTTTCTAAATCCTTTATTACCTAAGTTTATTCCCCGTATCAGTTAGTTTTAATAGTATACTTTTTCCGGTCAATTTAAGTATTACCGTTATTGAGTTCACTATCTTTGTTTTGTTCATGCTTTATTGTTTTGTTTTCTTTCTTCGTTTCCTGACTTATGGCAGTTGTGGTGCAGGAAATTTTATGTTTATGTAAAAATAGGGTCGTGCTCTTTGATAATAAGACTAAAGATGAAACTAAGAGAGCAGAACAAGTCAATATATTACTGTCCCTTGTCAATCAGGTCACCATGGAAAACAACGGACAACCTTACTCAGATGAGTTTTTCTCCAAACTCAAGGTAATATTCTCTCTCACCGAGCAATAGAAAAATGCTCTCTTTCTCAGTGTATGTGTGGATGCCACTGTCTTTATGTGTGTTAAGTGCGTGTGTGTGTGTGTGTGAATGCGTGCATGTGCATACACTGCTCTTATATGATGTATAGAGATATGCAAAAGTTGCAATATTGATAAGGGACATATCTATACTTATGCCACAGGAAGGTGCTATGAAGCTGGATTCTATTGCTAAGGAGGTCGACTCTTCTAGGGGGTATTCTAAAGAGCAAGTTATTGAGCTGAAGGAACAGATGGCTAAGTCTTATGATAACCAACTGAAGAAGATATACGAAATGGTAATTTTGTTGATAGTTGTAATGTTGTATTATGTTACCGTTGGTCAAGTTGCAGTGAGCTCAATAATTTTGTGTCATCTAGCAAATTTATACGTGTTATTTTGAATTCGTTTTTATATTGATATCTACTCTTAGTGGTCAAGTCAAAGGGGCTATTGCATTAGTTCTCATTGATATGGATGATCAATAATGTATGTGTACTCTTTGTTGTTATTGTAAACCTAGACGTAATTTTGATGAGGTTTGGGTATTCTTTTCTGTAAGCCAACAAGTTTCCCAAAAGATCGAGCTGTTAGGAAACGGAATTCTTAATTATGCATTTTATTATATTCCAACATCCCCCTTCACAGCATGTAGAATACAATTGGTGTATAAACGCCTCCAGCGAGACTAGAACCCATGACCTCCCATTACCTGAAGCTCTGATACCATGTAAGATAACCAAGTTTCCCAAAAGCTTGAGCTGTTAGGAAACGGAAATCTTATTTATATACTTTATATTCCAAAAATTTCATGAGGAGGATTTTTATAGTTGATTTTTTTGCAATTTTTGTCCAGTTTCTGGCTCAAGTACTTGGGCACGGATTCGTAACACTTTGTACATGAGGTTTTGTTGTTGAAGTTTGTAATCCTTGGGCTGGTACCTATCTGTCTCTTTATTTTCTTTTCAATTAAGTATTCTGTTACATTCACAAATGAAATTATTGTTTTAAGATCGACTATAGAAATTCGAAGTAGTTCTTTAACCACCCACATGAATTTTTTAATGTAGGCTGTAATCAGTCTTAGAATTATCATTGTTCCTGTCCTGCGGTACCAGATAGGACGATATGTGGTATTTGCATGAGTATTTGAAAACTTGATCACATAACATATTAGAATTAAAAACCAGATCCTTTTTAGCTTGTAATAAATTGAGCGTTTTAAGTTGTCAATTTATTTGAACACTAAGTATATTTTTTATCTGGCTCATTTTTCTGCATTCTGTATAACTTTTTATATGTTGGGAGATTGATAGACATCTTAAGCATTTTCTTTCCATTTTCCATGAAGATACTGGTTCTTTTATAGCTTGGTAAACGATAATTTCTTCTTTTAGTATGTCAGCTAGGCAACTTAAGTTGAGAATTATTACAGCTTATTGATGCTTCTCGCCCTTAGTGCACTTTGCAGAATCCAGACAGTTGGCGGAAGGGGTTTTCTGTTAATGACGGTGTGGCTGACCTGTTTGTTTATTGCTTTGTGTCTAGATCGAGGTGAGACTGCAAGAAACCACAGAAAGGCTCGAAAAACAGTTGGCTAAAGAACAAGCAGCGAGGTTGGAAGCAGAGAAGCTTGTACAATCAGCACAGAAGAAGTCTGCAGATGAGATTCGTGAGCTGAGAGATAGTCTGGAGAATGCCAGGCGGGAGACCGAGGAGCTTCGTAAACAAGCTCAAAATATGAAGTGTGCCATTCTATAAACGAGATGGGATGTCTATTTATACTTATGTAATATATGTATATATTTCCATGTATAATTCAAGTATATACCGTTTGGAAGCCATCGACAACAATATTACACCTGTGGTCGTCGGTGGAGAAAGTTTTACTACTTTCTTTTTGAACTAGTGCAAACTACATACAAGGTCTGGTCATGTGTTCATCAAAGTTGTGTAGCTTGCTTTGAAAGTATTGATTTGCATTATAGCTTTGGCGGCAACATGTTGGGCCATACTTGGCCTTTTTCTTGACAGAATAAACATGGGTCCAAGCTATAGTTACTATTTGAGGCATTTAAGATGTACAACTAATCAGCGAAATAAAGTTTGCAGATATCATATGCGATATTGTAGGAGCCCACTGCGTTACATGCACATGGGCTTATTGTTTTGATCTGCCAATGTGAATGAATTTTTTTAAAGAGAACTCTCAAGTCTCAACAAAAACAAGCTGAATTAGTGGACACAAGTATATTTTATGGTGGTTGGGATATTCCTTAAAAAGAACTATTTGATTCCCGTTGATTGAGGCGCAGATCAGTTGTAGACCCCCGAGGGATGAAGCAATTTCACTTCGATTAAACAAAGTTCCAATTGCTTACCACCTGATGGCCTGATGTCGCCCGGGCAAGCCCCCTATTTCGGGCAAAGTCTGCCAACTAGACCCATAAAATATATACCAGCTGGATTTCAGTGATGTTTTGGAGGCTGGCTGGAAGCAACTAGCATGGTGAGAGTGCATGAAATAGTCTCACATGTGCTTTTGAGCTGCTCCCACATGAAGACCAACCGGACCATCCTTGTCTGGAGGAATAAGATCTGGAATAGTAGTAAAGCTGAAGCCCATGCTAATCTTGTGGGGAGTCTAGACAAGTCAATTGGCTATGCCTAAGCTGTGGTACCAGCATCGACCTGAAAAGCCTCACCAACCATATTTGGTCCTTTTTACTACAGTATTTTCTCCAAGCCCTAGGCCAGTCTGTCCTCCAGGCCACAGACAAATTAGGGCTCCTCGTGCTGCGCCGCGAGTTGGACATGGCGGGGCCCATTCGGCCGCACAGGCAGCTCACTCCAGGGGGAAGGGAATATATATAGAAGGAGGAGGTATGGCTAATTATGTGGCTGGGGCCAATGCAAAAGACAAAGGAAGGGCAACAATTAGGACCATTAGGTGGGCAGATGACGATCAATGGCCCAGATCATTTGGTGCATTTTTACCATTGGGGGACGATGGGCATTTCAATGGACTTTGCATCCCCGTGAGGGAAATGTGAGACTTTGGCAGCCCAACTACTGGTATGTGAACTAATTTATTGACTTCGTTGTTCTTGTCAAAATCAAATCAATACCAAGACCAAAACAAGGAGAAAAGGGAAAAAGAGGTAGATGCATAAAGATTGTCAAAATAAAAGCAATGCTTTCAATTAGCAGGAGACACCTCGTTTGAGAGAGGTATCAAAGATGCTTTCTCCAGGTGAATATAGTCTTTCCTCTATTAGTCCATTTAGTTACTATTCCCAAAATATTGTTGTTAGTACTCTACCTTTAGAATAGGGCAAAAATTTACTATTAGCTTCCCTCTTTGTTGTTATCAGTTGAATGAGAATGAACTAAGGTTGTTCACTTTTGCACCTACATTTAACGACCTTCGCACATGAGATGCTAATTAATCCTTTTTTTTATACTCCCTCCATCCAAAATTACCTATCTAGATTAGAAAACCAAAATGAACTGTTACCCTTTACTTCCATCACAAGCTTAATTTCAATTACTCAATGGAGGGAAAGAGGAAATGAACATACTAAGTATTTGATGCTAATTAATCCCCAAACATGAATGTCTGAAAAGGCCCTCTCAGGGTAGCACAGGCAGTGCAGTAAGAAGACAGAGGGAGCAGCAAGAAAATGGAAAAATCACCAATCATAGGCAGGATAAATACATCAAGGCAAGGCAGAGAGGATCCAAAGTCCTCTTTTCGGGGATATCTCTCCTCGCTCTCCCCCCCCCCCAAAGAGCAGAGAGCAAGCCAAGCTCGGGTCCTACACCCCAAATACCTAGGGGCAACCCCTCCTACTCCAGCCCATATACTCTGCTTCTTCTTCTTTGCAACTATTTCTGAACTGGGGTGCTGCGCCTCTCCGCTCCATCTTTTCTCTTTTCACAATAAGCAGCAGCAAAGGACAAAAGGTGGGATCTTTCTCTTGTTTAGCGGTCATGGATGAGAGAATTCCACCTCCCACTTACTTCCAGTACTCCCCTTCTTCTATTCATTCTTCCCCCCACAACCACAACCACATCCGACCCTCTTCGGCTTCCATGGATAGAGAGAGGTCGACTCTCTTGCCCTTTTCTCTTTTGTTCTTCTGTTTTGGTGTTTTAAGATCTTTTGTTCAATTAATCTGCTATGCTAGTACTTTCTCATGAGTAACTGCCGACTCAAGTAATCAGTCGTTTATGCTCTCAGTAGGCGCTGATGCTGGTTTATTGATTTCTGTCTTACTTTTTTGAACTACTCTTTGAAGCTTTTACTTGCTTTGTCTTCGTGTAAAAGCTTGTAACCTATGAGTTTTTGGGGGGCATATGCGGATTCTTATGATTGGTTATGCTCTAGTTTGTTGCTGATGTATTGAATTTTGAGTGGGTGTTTGGTTATGTCTGAGCTCTGTGGGCATATATATGGATTATCCGATATTGGCTTGTGGATGCGGTTTTTGTTAACAGTTTTAATGTATCTGTTCTTGCTTTACTGTGTTGTTTGATTTTACTATTATGATTGGAATTTGCAATTCCGAGAGCGGGTTAGTAGAATTTGCTTAAGATGCCCATGTCTCTCTGGTTAGTATCTATATTGCTATGCATATGGTGCTTAGTTATAGGAGTTTCTTTGCCGTCCTGAATGTGTTTTGGGGTACTTGACTCATTCTGCCCAACATTCTAATTGTTTGCGTTATAGTGAAAGGGCCATTGCGGGCCTTGAATATCCAAAAGTACTCTTGGATATAGTTCTCTCGTGAATAGTTTCCCTATAGCTACATTATTTGCCTTCAACACATTTATTTGGCAAGTATCTCGTCGGGGTTCATTCCTATTACTCTTTTGCTACATTAACTCTCTTGTTGTGTCAAGTACTATTATCACCAACACATTTCAACAAAGCTTGATCTGCTCTATATAGCTATAGTACTTGTGATGGGCAGTGACCAGGCTAAAGTATTTCTCTTTGGCTTTTATGATTCCTGACCCATGGTAATTCTTAGTTGGGTTGGGATTCATAGTTTAAGCTTGGTCTGCTCTATGTAGTACTTTGTGATGGGCAGTGACCAGGCTAAAGTATTCCTCACTATATTTTATGATACCTGTCCCATTGTAATTCTGAGTTGGGCTGGAACCCACAGTTTAAGCTACTATCCAACGCTAAAGTTTTTATCACATTTTGGAGTTTAATATACTGTTAATTGATGTGATGGAAATGCATTGCTTCTGCTATCATTTGCAGTAACTTCATGTTACTTGTGCACAATGCCGAAACCAGCTTGATTTAATTCATTTATTTAGCCTGGTAACTGAAAACTATGCTGGGTGGTCTAGAACGTGGTAGAGAGGTTGGATTACTTCCGAACTGGGCTCAATTTTGTTGTAGTTCCATAGAGCATACTGGTTAGGGGTTCCCGTTCAACACCCTCCAATTTGTTTCTCACTGAAGGTCCTCATATACGTCAAATCGTAGCCTCAAGTGTAATTGTCTGGGTCCAAAGTCCACGTTTCATTTACGTTTCGTGTCGGACTAAGGAACAGGGTAATAGATTTCCATGATGCAGTTTGCTTTCGCTTTTCTTTTTCTGATTATCAAGATTGGTTCTGTATATGTCATGCAGTTGCACAAGACAAGCTCACTGACCACTTGAGCAACATGCACGTTGCACAGAGCATTCGTGCAGTAATATCTGATGGTTTTAGGCTACTAGATAGCTATTGTGAATTGTTTTTTTCTCTTGATTGAGTTCTTTGTTGCCTGTTTGGTTGAGAAATTCTTATTTTGTGCTCAACTTCTGGTCCTTCTGTAGTAGATACTTGGCTGAACTGTTGGCTGAGAGGCAGAAATTGGGCCCCATTCATGCAGATATTACCTTTGTGCAGTAGGCTCTTAAATCAAGGTATTTTCTTTTGCAATTTCTTGTTTAGTTGCATTAATTGTCTTTTGCTTGTTATATGATTGCTAGTTTTTTGATATTTTAAAGGGACATTTTTTTATGAAGTATTAAGTAACATAAATTACATGAATGTGAAATTAGGAACTGAGACATACTGTTCAGATTGCAAAGTCCTAATAACATTTGGAACAGTTTCATCATCATTGTGGTCACCTAGATACTCTGCCTGCTTTGGGGGCTTGCAGTTTGGCTTTTTTCTTTTGGGGGGGGGGGGGGAGAGGGAAGCTGGCAGTACTTACAATTGAAAGATGAAATGGGAACCATGTGAGACGGGCTTTTTTTGCTCCAAATACTCTTACCTAAGGAATCGTCTATTGCAGAGAATTGAGATGAACAAGGGTTTTGAGCGATATTCATATGGCCTTTATCCAACACAAAGTTGGGATCGAAATATATATATGCTTACTACTTAAAAGAGTCATTACTTATTCTGTGGAAAGTAAACTACATATTGGAACAGGCATTTAATTGTTGTATGACAGTTATAAGGTCATATATGTTGTCTTATTAATGCTGTGATAAGTTGCTAATTTCTTGTTTTGATTATTAGTATTTTCTATGAGTTTGATTGAAAGTTAATTAAATTATACTAATACCCGGATTTAGGTTTTCTGATGGATAAATATTATCTCGCTAAATGTAATTTATTAGCAACTTTGTCGTTTTAAAGTTTAGGTGTTGGAAAATTTCAAACTGTTAATACCATTCGTTTGGAAGAAGGAAATTACCCGATTATTCTAACAAAGTGCTTGTTTTTTGTCCATAAAGAAATTGTACGAGCTTCTGGTTTGGCACCTAGCCAAAGTTTTATTGATCATGAGAGGATAGAACAGAGGAGTCCATTGAGATTGGTTGGTCACCACTCTAATGGTGGTCCCATGGACTTGGAAGGATGGTCTGGGATTCACTCAGAGGTATTTATGCTTATTGGTTACTCTTTTTAGAATGTGTTGTCTTTCTTGGAATTTATTTCTATACTTGAAAAAAAGGTCAAAAATCCTTTCGCAAGTTCTCTTGATTCAGCACTTTGTATCACTAATTTATCCACCCATATGTTAGATTGTACTAAAAGAAAGGAAGGTTTTCCATTAACAAATTGCTAATAGTGCTTACTGAATAATGTTTTAGGATACTGGATATCTTGAATGGATGGGCAGTTTTCAAGCTTCATCTGTTGGATGGCATGGGTCCCCCGGAGTTTCCAACAGCCCCATTATGAAGAAAGTTGTGAGACTTGATGTTCCTGTTGACAAGTTTCCCAGTGTATGTTATAGTAATTTCCTTTTCCAAATCTATTTGTGATTTTTCAGTTGTCTGATTGAGAGAATTTGGAACAATCTAAATTAAATAATAGTGACTGGCCCAGACAAGCGTGCATGCGAAATCAGATTGACTGTTCTTATCCCAAGGTTATAGTTGGTTTCAATGGCTTTAAAGCCTTGCCAAGACATGCTTAACACTCTCGTGGCTGAAGCAACCTTATTTGCAAATTAGCTATTCTTCTCTGCATGTCCTTTCCATTCACTTATGACTTGGAATCTTTCTTGCCTTCATTTCCTAAGATGTTAATTGACCTATACATTTATCCTGCCCTTGTAAAAAAGATAAACCTAGTCGCTCTTATCTTATGATGCATAATGTAGGAATCTAACAGCTCTAACTCAAGCACGTAGTACAGTACTTCCTTGTCAAGCTCAAGGTGTAGTTCATCTTGAATGCTGTGAGCCTACTTTGCATTTAAGGAAGTTGGTTTTCTCTCTCTGGTTCTGTCATGAACTCAAAATTGTATTTCAAGTGTTAATAAGAAATTTTCCAAGTCATGTTTAGACTTAATATATGAAATATTTTCACCTTTTCTTGAGACATGTCTGGAATGACTAGCTTGTTTTTCTTGCATCTGCTTCAGTACAATTTTGTAGGTCGACTCTTGGGACCTCGTGGAAACTCATTAAAAAGAGTTGAAGCCACCACCCAGTGTAGAGTATTTATAAGAGGTCGTGGTTCAGTTAAGGACTCTGTTAAGGTATTTTGAATATTGTGCATGACTAACGAGGAGTATATGCATGATTATGCATGAGTAGTGGCTTAGTTGGGATCGTTATTGTCATTTGTTGTCATTAACATCATCATCGGTGTCATACACATTGTGGCAATTATGAGGGCAGCAATGTGGAATTTGATACATTATGTGGACCCGAAAACTGATGTAAGCAATGTGGAATTCAATGATGACTATGGACGTATTACAAAGACTTATTTGTGATTGTTTTCCTCTGCATTTTGGTTGAACCAATGTCTGTCACAATTTTTTTTAAAACGGTTCTAAGTTGACAACTTTCGTATACCTGCTCTTAACACTTCTCTTTTTCCCCTGTTTTTTTGCTCTTAAGGAAGAAAAGCTCAGAGATAAACCAGGGTATGAACATTTAAATGAGCCGTTGCATGTTCTGGTGGAGGCTGAACTTCCAGCTGATGTTATTGATTCCCGTTTGAATCAGGCAGTCGGAATATTGGAAGATCTTCTGAAGCCTGTGGTAAGTGGATAAATAATTCTAGTTGCCTTCTTATACTATTTTTCATTAGTGAAAAGTACTACTGGTTTAGAGTTCTGAAAGTATTGTTTTTGCTTTAAGGATGAATCTGTGGACTTCTTCAAGAAACAGCAGTTAAGGGAATTGGCAATGCTGAATGGTACACTTAGAGAGGAAAGTCCGCGACTGAGTCCAAGTGTATCTCCTTTCAACAGTACAGGAATGAAACGAGCTAAGACAATACCACAATAACCCTTTGTACTGGTTGATGCAATGTTTCTCAGTTGGCTGCTAGTCTTTTGAAAACCCAAGTGAATGCACAAAGATGGTTGCTGATGGGTTGGTTCTCAATGTTATATTTCAAGGAAGCCCTTGCTTAGGGGCTGAGAATGTTGGTTCGTGCTTCAAGTTGATTATAAGCAATATACCAGATAACCTTTATGGTTTGCTCTCAAATCATATTTCTTGCATAAGTTTATTTATTTATTCAGTGTTTGTTATTCTTTATGCATTTTATCAAATGAAATCATAATAATTAGTTCTGATAGTCCTCACCAAGTGCCTTAGTACTCATAACATTTGTATTTTAAGTTGTATCAAACATATAGTTCTAGACTGATAATGAGTGCAGTTTATGTGTATGTATATTTTTGTTAGTTATATGGAAATTTTGCTGTATGTGTATGGAAAACTTCAGCTGGGAATAAACCTTCGAGAATCATCTACCTCTTTGAAAGAGGTTTTGCTTATCTGGTTTTTGCTGGAATCGAGGATGGAACACGTGTAATGCATGCAGTAGTACTTATTTGCTTTCTGTTGGTACTGAAACCAGTTAGAAAGTTTTTTTTTGTTTCATGCAGTTAGATAATAGGGTCATACACCAAGCGCTGGGATACAAAGTGAGTGGATGCTAGTGAACAATTGTGCATTTGCTTTTGACGAAAAATGATATAGATATTGACGATCTTTTACACTATGCAGATATATTGCAAGGAAGAAGTGTGGTTTTACAACGTTATGAAGTTGCCTGCTATTAGTAGTTAGCTCATTCTTAGACCAATAAATTCCGTCTGTAATAATTAATGTGTCAGCGATAAAATCTGTCTTCTTTGTGGTTAAATACCAAAAACCTTGGATAATTCCGTCTCTACATACCGCATTGTTTGGCCACCCACAAGGATTTATTATGTGGGCAATGAATTTGTCCAAGGGGATTTGTAGCAGGATACAGCTCTCCTCTCCCCTGAAAGGCCGGTTGGCTCACTACCTAATGAGTTCCTAATGGTTTGGACACCTTTAGTTAACCACAAAATAAATAAAAAGTTACGGCAGAGGTGTTTGTACTACATTTTTTTTTGGGAAAAGTTTAAATGAGATCGCTCTCATATAGCTTATATGAGTCCACTTTAAATCATAGCTCTTGGATCTTGATTTAATGGCTATAAATAGCCATAATGATCTCACCCACTCCCTGATGTGACACACTCATCTACCCACTGATTTAATATCCATCATCCGATCGGAATCCAACGGTTATAAAGATTGGCCTCATGCTCCTTATATGAGAACGATCTCATGTAAACCCTTCCCTTTTTTTTTGGCGCGTTTCTACTACATACCCTTCCATTTTGTTGCCCAGAAAGACCTTACAATTTTTTTATTGGATGAGTAGTTCGCTACCCCACAGTTTAGCCAACTCACCCATTAAACAGTCGGTTTACCATCCATGCATTTTCAGACGGTGGATATCCACCGGCTGTGTATTGGGGGGATGGGGAGGCGGCGAACTCCTCATCTTTTGGCTTACTACGTCTTGAACATTTAAAAGGTTTGTTACATGTCTTTGTCCTTCTTTGACTTGTCAAACTCGTAACCACGATCTTGTTGATCGACACGCTTATATTCCTCCAGCACCACAAGAAGCAATACCGTTCAAGTGAAAAAACAAAGAGAATTGCAAGTGTTAATATGAGATAATTGGCAAAATTTTCCCCACTGGCCATATTTGAAACGGTAATGAGTCGTACAAATGTCTCACGTGGGACATCAGCATTTTCGAGATGACAGCCACTTGGTGTTGACAATAAATTTCAAAAAAAATAAGGGCGGTTTTTTTCTTTAGTTTTGACGACCACCACCTGTAGGTAGCAGACCCTACAGACTTAAACCCTACCCCAGCCCTTAGATGCCCTGGTCCTAGATGTAACTCTCTAGGAGTTTTACCACCACTTTAATGCAGGACAGCAGGAGTTTTGGGCACACAAAAGGGAAACAAGGCGAAAGTAACCCACGTCAAATGCTGAAATAAAAAATCCCACATTCAAATTGGGATTGCATATATGGCTGGAGTAGGTATAGTAGGGCAACTAGTACCTTCTTTCAATAGATCTAATCCTCCCGCCCTCCGTCCGAGTCCCCCTTTTAGCAAGAAAGAAAGGAAAAAATAACAGAAAAAAAAAAGAACTAGCAGCTGCTCAGATGTCCTCACAAAACTTCAAGGATGTGTACAGACCAAGAACATAAAAAAATGTTTCCCCTCATGCAGTAGAGATTACATATACCTACAGAAAACAAAAAGACAAAAAAAACGCAAATAACTATTGCCAACTACTATTTTTTATAAGTAAAAGATATTACAAGTTGAATTATATCCTGAAATGCAGTGTACAAAATCATCACAAAAGCTTACTGGAAAAATACACTCTTGGTCTTGTCTCATTGAAATTTCTAAGGCTCATGGAATTGAATCTTTTCTCAATAGAAAAGCTATCTCCAACTATTAACAGCCATATAAATCTGCATGGTGAGTCAGTAAACAGACTTTGTCAGCAACATCAAGTCCTATTTTGTATAAAAATGTATAGTTAATATGAGAAGGGTCGGCTGTTAAAAAATATGCGCCACACTCATCTCAAGCCGTGGGATTGCGATCCAACAGCTCACATATAGAGGCAGGCAGGCAGAGGCAGTCAAACCTGCCTGCCCCTATATTAAAGGTGACCACACGATGAAAGTGCTCAGCGCATGCTGACACTCTAACATTGTGCATGTAAATGGGGTTCTTTTTGGAAAAAGATAACTACATATGCTGTTCAAACTAATAAGTGGGATGTGATGCATATCAAAGTGGAGATATTTCAAGAATTAAGCATCAAACAGAGAACACATGTGCCACCACTCAAAATTTTGCTCACAAATGATCTCATTTGCAAGCTGGTTCACTGCAACTTACATACCACTTAACCATAAAGAAAGAAATTGAAGTGACATCCTCATGCTTTAGAATGTATGCTAACCCTTAATTACTTAGCCATGTTGTGCTCACACATCCTTTAAGCAGTCGTAAGGTAACTATTGATGTACCCAATGATTCAAAGAAAATTTAGGGAAGTAAATTAAAGCACAAGACAATGTTCACTCTAATGAAGCAACCAAGGGAATTAAACATAAACATCATTGGCAGGACATAAGCAATGTTCACAAAAGTTCATCATCATGGATCCTGGTGAGAACTTTGGTAGAGAGAGATCCAAATTATCAATTTTTCTCAATCTCAGATATCGCATCCCAGTAGAAGAAAATGTCTGCATACCTGTTACTGCCCTAAATTAACATGGAATGCATGCTAAAAGTTAAAATGATACATGCTTATGAATTTACACACATACTACATAGATATATTGCTTAAAGTTTATAGTGTATACATTAATAACGAAAGGTACACATTAGTCCTGAATAAAGTATAGCAATGATTATGAGACTGGGAGAAGATCCCGATAAGATCCTCTTGTTAAATTTTGTTTAACCATTTCAGTGAAACAAGAGATATTGCTGACAATTACAAAAAACAAAAGAGATCTTGCTGACATCTGGGTGCGATGGAACTCTTTAAATGAATGACAGTAATAATCCAAAGAACTATTGCTGACAGTAAATGACATTCCCAATTCA
Source organism: Houttuynia cordata (assembly GCA_039654745.1). Taxonomy (NCBI): domain Eukaryota; kingdom Viridiplantae; phylum Streptophyta; class Magnoliopsida; order Piperales; family Saururaceae; genus Houttuynia; species Houttuynia cordata. Next base: position 39,943,304 of record CM077504.1, on the reverse strand, counting down.
CATAAAGAACATTTTGAGGTTACAGAATCAATGGTTTAACTTACTTAGGGCCGTTTGGATCGTGAAAAATCCCAAAAATCCACTGTGAAAAATCCGCCAACCAGGGATTTTTGGGATTATCCACTAACCAGCCATGAGGTGTTTCAGGCTGGTTAGTGGATAATCCCCAAAATCCACCTGGTTGGTGGATTTTTCACGCCCCAAACGGCCCCTTAATGCTAACACGCCTGTGCTCAGTGGGCGGAGCTGCACAATCAATTTAATACAAGGGGCCCGCACATTTTTTTAATGCCGGAAGGCACCTTTTTAAACACCCTGTTTGGATGAAGGACCTGCGCATCATGCGCAGTGATTTTTCACATGTAATAGTCCTAAACCAATTAAGTAGAATTCAAAAACATTTATTATGCGAGAAAATCCTGACAAGATCCACTCCTTGAGATTTTGTCTCGCAATCTTGGTGAAATAGAGGTCTCAGTGAGATGGAACTCCTTGGAAGTACGCCAGAGTATAAGAGCATCTCCAACTGTGTACTCAAATCTAGAGCACTCAAATCCAGATTTGAGAACCCACATGCTGATGTAGCAATTTAAGTAAATTTGAGCATTCTCTCCAATCGAGTACCCAAATGCTTGAGAAATAGAGTTGGGTACATGCTTTTTGGGGTGGAAAATTTACCCAAGCCAAGTACCCAAATCCAAATCAGATTTTAAGTACTCGGTTGCATTTGAAATTTTGCCAACCTAGTATGCAAATCTACCCGTTGAAGCTGACTTGGCAAATTTTGGTACTCAGTTAAAGATGCTATAAGATTGCCAATATTGTACGCATTATGGCTACCAGTAAATGACATATATTCCTACATCGCACACAGAAGTTTGTAAGTGTCAATGTTCTTACGAGAGATAAATGATGATACACGACAAAATAATAGCAGCCCTGTAGTAAAGATAACGAATTACCTGCATCTATTACTCTCCACCGAGAAATGAACGGAAGTTCTCACTCACGCAAGCCAAGCTCAAGCTCTAGTTCATCATCCTCTTCAAATAGTCTAAGAAGTCGCGCATGCTGCTCTTCTCTCTTTTTCTTCTGATATAATTTGAACAAAAAAATGGAGAATCCAAAAAGGGCTACCATGCCAAGGAAAACAAAGAGCACCTTTTCACCACCACCAGTACTAGAAGAACCGGACTTGACACCTTTCAGCTCGTCCTTGGGGCTGGAGGGATCACCAGCCACCCCTGATAAGGTTCATTGGATCATTGTTCGTCTAAAAAGGGGACTAAGCAGAGGAAAGGTTTTGTAGTCTACATTTTTGCAATATGAATAATGCATCACAATCGTCAAGGTATAGGAGAACATAAGAATCAGAGACAAGCCAGAGATATCATTGGAAACAATGCGATAGTGGGTTACAAAAATTAATAGCATGAGTATGCACAAAGTCACTTTCCAGAAATATAAGCTGGAAACAATTGGAAACTAAATTTGGCAAGCATCATACAAGCTGTCTCACAATTCATGTTCATAACTTCACATCTTAACCAAATTCAAACAACAACAAAAAAACTCCTTTTTTGGCAAGAAGCAGCAGTTCTTAACAACGGAAAAAATATAAACACTCAAATGCAGTATTGGACAACGATAAATGCTCCTCAAGATGCACTAACCACAAGAATTTTCAAAACTTCCTATACAAAAGAAATGTAGAGCAAAATACACACACAAAAAAATATCATGCAAAGCAAAAAGTACCAGTAATGGACACATCAAACTATCTGAACACAACCGGATCTGCTCAAAAGCATCATCGTTTTATCAAAACCCTCCCACAACTTAGGTCAACAAAATGCAATAATAGGACCAAACAAACACCCAACAAATTTACGAATTCTATCCAACATCATTCCGCAACCGTCAAAATACCACTTCACAAATCACACCTATCCTGCAAGAAATGAGATGCATACAAACAAGCAGAATTTACAGGAATTCTACAGAAACGTAGAAGAGACTGCAAGCAAGCCAAGAACGCACCTAACAGAATTTGGAAAGAACACGAAAAGAAGAAGATCAGGCATCGAACGGAATATCGCGAGATCTGACTTCTCCCACTCATCTCTCTGGATGCCTCCCAAGCTCAATTCCGCAAAATGGTAATGGGAAAGAGGGGAGCTTAGTCCTACTTTCTAGAATCTACACCATGGGAGGAGCTTTCCTCTTTTTTTCCTTTTCTCCGTTTCGTAGGCTCCGTCCCGTTACGCGAGAGAACGAACCTCCCGCGCCGGGTTCGACACGGAACTGAGTCGACTCGTGTCGACCGGACGCGCGGGTAACCGATTTCCCTCCGGGTCCTGATTTGGCTTTGGACGGCTGAGATTGCAGAGACGGGGTTGACTGTAGAACGGTCCCAGGCTCCATATTTGCCTCACCTTTTTCCGCTATCTACGTCAATGCCATCACTTTTAGCCGCTAAGCTAATGCATTTCGTTGGTGGCATTATTGTGGATCTACCAAAACAAATGGCTGTTATACGAACAAGTTTGCAAATGCAAAGTGCAAACTATGTCCTGCAAGTATCACGGACATATCATCTCAGAACTTTGTAGAGTTTTGGAATCTGGTAAGGAAGGGGCTGTTGTTCCATCTACAGATTTGCCTTTTTGTGAACGGAGCTTCACATTGATCTATCAATGGCTCTGGTGAGTTCTTGTTTTGCTATAACTTTTATTGCATATCGGTCAATTTCGTTGTTATTTTATATACTATGATTGAAGCAAGTCTAACAGTAGCAGCAGTTTTATGGGGTCAGAGTGCATGATTTGTATTTTGGGTGCATCTGTTCATTTAAGTGAAACTTAAATCGAACCATAGGTGTGTCATTGGTTCATATACGATGTTTATATACGAAAAACAAGTGATCTACTTGTTTATTGTCAGCAGCATAGTGCGGATTTCAGAAAAATGAGCTAACATGGAATGTCTTCTTTAAGTTCATGGTGTAGTCGAATAATAATCATAATCAAGTAGCGCATTTTTTCAACTATTTGGCCATCTCATGATAAAAAACTAGAGTCGTTTTTTTTTCTTTTTCAGCCCGTCAGCTTGGAATGGTGTGTGCAGTTTTGATTTGGCTGGTGCCCCTATTATGGTTCGAGCAATGTGTATTGAGTTTCTGTTTCGAGTATATTGTAAGTGCTCCATTCTTCTGCAGAATGAACTTGTAATAGGTGTTGCCGGTTGGTTTTGATCCTCACATCGATTTGTACAAAAAACTAACTTGTGCATTCTTCAACTCCCTGATTTTGGAACCTCAAAAAACTAAACCCCAAGCTCATATTCAAAAAATTAACTTGTGCATCCTTATGCCATATAACCTAGTTGTGGGACCTAGTCTTCCCATTTTGCCTTCCCTAAGTTCATTTTGCCACATTATTTGGCCGCCCTATTTCGGTTGCATCTTGTATTGTCTACCCTTACCCTCGGCATGTGTTTCAACATCCACAGTAAAAAATCTGAAAATGAATAGTCAAAGTAGATTTTTCAATGTGGATGTTTTGGATTTTTCACAATCCAAACGGTCCCATAAGGTACAAGTTAGGCCTTTTAAGTTAGGCCTTTAGGCCAACCCACTTTTGTGGAGGGGAGACATGTTGGACCCATGCATTTAGGTGAGCTAACCCACGTGCGCTGTTCGACCGGGTCGGGTTGGGTTAGGTCAACAAGATAATTATTTTTTAGGATAAATCTATTTGAGATGGTTTTCTCTTAACTCAACTTCATTTGGTTTGTTTTCACTAAATAATGTGATTGTTAATGGATGGACGCATCTGTTTGAACGAGAAATGGTGTCTTCAACGGGATTTCCTATAAAATCATGGAAAACGGTTTTTGCAAAAGGAAGAATTATGAATTTTCGTCTACATTCTTTTTTCTATTTTCTGTGAGAGTATACATACTCTGGTTCGCTGCATGCACTGTATTGGAGGTACTCCTACAGTACGTGGGTGATCGTCTTATCCTGGGAGGTAGATGCCCAAGAGTCCTAAGCATCGTTAAGGAGAGAGAATTCTGTCTTAAGGATAGAGTGATTTGCTTCATTCGATCATCAAAACTTTGACTAAGAATTTTCATCATCATATTCGCAAAGGTACAAAGAATAACAGGAAAAACAACAAACTTAAGACAGAAATTCAGTACTATTTTGTTATGCATGCAGAATAGTATATGTCTTTATTGTACTATAATTTTTTTCTGTTATTTGCAAAGAAATAGTTGTTGAGGGTACCAACTTGACTTCAGTACTTATTATTCCCACTCCAGTGAATGTTCTTGTTTAAATTAAAGGGGAAAAACCAGAAAAGTTCAGTGGTGCGGATTTTAAAAGATGGCAACAAAAAATGTTGTTCTATCTTACCACACTGAATTTGGCCTGATTCCTTCAAGAGGAAGTACCCGTTCTCACTGAGGAGAAACGGGAAGACAAAACGGTTGTTGCAGTAGTAGATGTATGGAAATATGCGGATTTCTTATGCCGTAATTACATCCTTAACGGGTTGGACAACACATTATATAATGTGTACAGTTTGATGGAATTAAGGACTACTTTAGGAAGCGAGTCCCAGCCATACCAACACCCTATGAGTAATTAACGACATAACTTATGGGCCATAATTAGCTCGGCAAAGAACTAGGTAAGGTACACCCTGTAGTTGACGGCTTGAACCATGTGTGTGTGTCAGAGAGAGAGAGAGACCACAAAGTGCCATGGCAACACACTTATTCAAATACCGCACACGCCTTCCAAAATATATCCGAGAAAGACAAACAGCACACTTAACCCCAATCTTAACTAAAATTTTTCGCCTATACACCACAAAATTTATCACACACCATATATAAGTAGAATATATCCTTCACCACTGGCCTTACACCTGCTAGCGCTCAGTTCTTTCTGGTTCTATGCTTTTAAAACTGGAATATTTCATTCTGTATGGTTAGTGGGAATGATATTCCTGGTATCATAGGAGGCACATCAAAAAACATGTTTTGCTCCTCTATCTGCAGTCAAATTAGCAAAATCAGAAGCACAAATACACAGCACTGACGCGTATAAAGCATAATAAACAAAACAAGATCAAGTCTGGAATTCAAATTTCTATAGATTTATCTCTTTACCTTTCCTTGGAGAATCTCGTTCGCAGTTTTGAGAATCTCCTCCTTCACAAAATTGTAAAAGTAGTTGTTACATTTTCTTGAATGAATCAGCAATAAACGGATGCTCTTGGAGGAATGAACAGAAACAAAATAATATATATAGCATAAGAAAATGGTACAAACAAAAATAAAAGGTTTGGCAGATGTAGCACCTTATTTTTCAGCACCTGAATCTCTTGAAACATGACTTGCATCTGTAAAATTGAAAGAAATGTGAATTAAAGAACGGTTGATGTATAGCATTATGCATGACCAAATCTAAGGTTGGACAAGGAGGTGCTCAGGCTCTCAAGCTTGAGTGTCTGAACCTGAGTTTGAGTCAAGCTTGGAGAGGTCAAACAGGCCGCATTGGAGCTCAAATAAACTTGGCTAAACACGTTAGTGTTTTTTTTTAAGATCTTAGTGCTAATTTATACAAAGTTGTACATCCAAAGTAACAGAGGTATAAAAGTTATTGGACATACTCTGAAATTATGGAAAGACGTTTGCGAAAAGTAACTAAAGTAACAGAGAATCAATTTAGTTTAATACCGGAGAACCCTCTATATAACCTTCATAGATTTAGAAAAAAGCCTACGACATAGTGTCGAGAGAGCTCATTTGGAGTGTTATGAAGAATAAGGGTGTCATAAGAAGTTACATAGATATCATAAAGGATATGTATGAGGGGGTTGTAACTAGTGTACGAACTATTGGGGGGATAACCAAGGAGTTTCTGGTTACGGTAGGTCTTCATCAAGAGTCAGTCTTAAGTCTTTATCTTTTCGCTTTAATTGTGGATGAGCTTACTAAATATTTATAAGATAATATACTTTGGTGTATGCTTTTTGCAAATGATGTAGTTTTAATTGATGAAAGTAAATTAGGTTTAAATATGAAACTGGAATTGTGGAGGGATGCTCTAGAATCAAAAGGTTTTAAAATTAGTAGGGCTAAGACAGAGTGCATGAAATTTATTTTTAAGGAAGATAGAACTATATGTAGAGCCTTAGTTAAAATAGATGAACAAGAAGTGTCAAGGTGTGATCAATTCCGTTACTTAGGATCCATTATCCATAAATAAATAGATATTGATAGTGATGTGGTGCATAGGATAAATGCGGGGTGGGTAAAGTGGAGGGTAGCCTCGGGAGTGTTGTATGATAGGCATGTTCCAAAAAGGCTTAAAGGCAAGTTCTATAGGACAGCCATTAGGCCTGCAATACTCTATAGAGCAGAGTGTTGGGCACCAAAGAGAAGTCATATAGATAAATTGAATGTAGTTGAAATGAGAATGTTAAGGTGGATGAGTGGGATAACTAGAAGAGATAAGATTAGAAATGAATATATTTGTAAGAGTTTAGGAGTAACTCCTTTAGGAGAGAAATTGAAGGAATGTAGGTTGCATTGGTATGTGCATATGCAAAGAAGACCAATAGATGTCTATGTGAGAAGATTAGAAGTGATGTAGGTAAACGACACTAAAAAAGGGAGAGGGAGACCTAATAGAACTTGGATGGAGTTAATAAAAAAATATTTGACTTTACTATTTCTTATAAAAGAGGTAGCTCAAAACATGCCTGAATAGAGGAGTAAGATCCATGTCGCCGACCCAAAATAGTTGAAAAAATGCGATACTTGATTATGATTATGATTAGTGCTAATTTTAGCTCTGCCCTACTCATGCCATACGTTGAAGCAATCATGCATACACAATGCACATTCGGAGAAATCAGACATGTCTTCACTGAAACTAGCGTTTTGGCTTCATCTTGAAAAAGCATAGCAAAAACCTAGCACAAGATCACAGGATGTTACCTTAGTGGAGCGGATGTGGCACACCCAGAGCTCCAGATGCCTTTCAAGTGCATTCAGCTCATCCAAGTTCATGTTTCCTACTCCCCCACCTAGCATGTACCTGAAAGTACTTTCTCATGTTAGATCATCTGAATCATCTACATCAGAACCACCCAAGGTTAATACGTAGCTTGAATGCCACTGTAATTAGAATAGCGCCGAATGAGCACCACTAGGACTTTGGCCATTAATTCTCATCACTGGTATCTGCGTTCTCTTATTGAGGTCTATGTCCAGGATCCACAGAGAATAATTTTATTTCAGTCAAGCAATCGGGACAGTTTTCGGACAAAAAATCCGAAGGAACTTGGGTATCTCCAATTAATGTACATACATAACCATAATTTCACCTGAGACCATTCTGCAGGAACTCAATCTCTTGTTTGAGCATGGATACCTCCTCCGCGGAATCCTGCTTCAAAAGCATGATTGTTATTGTTGGCGAGACAGAAAATCAGTATCAAACATTATGTTTTACGGCCTATCATGGTATTTCTCTTACCCGATAAAATGACAGTTCTTCTCAATTTCATCTAGGTATCATAATGCTAATCATTCACCAAGATACAATCTTATGATAGTACAATCATCAAGTCCGACAAAGTAGTTCATTTAGGGTGCGTTTGGAAACTGATTCTCTGAAAAAAAATCAGGCTGATTCAGCCTGATTCTTCTGATTTGTGTTTGTTTACTGATTTTAATGATAGGAGGTGCTGATGGTGATAGGTGAAAAAATCACCTATTTTCACCTATCACCTGATAGGGTGTTTGGTTACTGATTTGCTCAATTTTCACTCCTGACGGTGAAAACTGAAAAAAATCAGCAAATCACCCCTGAAAGAGGTGATTTTACTGATTCTCATTCGAACGAGTATTAGCGTGAAAATTTTTTTTTCGTCACCTCCACCATCGCCACCGCCCACGGCCGGCACCACCCACCACCACTGCCACCGCCCACCATCGTCGCCACCCACCGCCTACCACCATCGTCGGCCACCGCCCGTCACCGGCCACCACCCACCACCACCATCACCACCGCTGTCGTCGCCGGCCACCGCCCACCGCCCACGGCCGGCACCACCTACCACTACCACCATCCACCGCCCACCACTAACGTCGGCCACCACCATCGCCGTCGACCACCACCACCACCGCCGTCGTCGCCGGCCACCCGCCGACGGCCACCACCCACCATCGCCGCCGACCACCACCGCCCGCCAACGCCACCGACCACCACCGCCGCCGACCACTGGCCACTACCCACCACCGCCGACCATCGACCACGGCCACTGCCACTGCCCAACCGCCGTCGCCACCACGGCCTTTGTTGCCGGCCACTGACCACCTGTCGTCGGCCACCATCGCCGTTGACCACCACCGCCGGCCGCCGACCACCACCGCCAGCCACCACCACCATCGCCGCCGGCACCACCCACCACCAACGCCGCCATTCGCCGTCCAAAAAAGAAATTTTTCACCGGCTTTGCCAAACACAAATCAGGCCTAATTTTTTTTAGGTTCCCAAACGCAAGTCACCGATCAAGAGTTAGGCTGATGGTGAAAGACTGAAAATATGATTAATTTCAGGTTCCCAAACGGATTTTTCACAATCAGAAAAATTACCTACAAATCACCTTGATTATTTTCAGCCTGATTTTTTTTTTACCGATCACTATCAGTTTCCAAACGCACCCTTAGTTGTCATAACAAAAATGTTTGATTCTAGATGCATGACAATTTAGCCAACTTGATTAATTTTTATCTTTCTGTGTCTTTCATTTTTATCACCGAGGCACTGAAAGAAAAAATCATTGAGTAATCCAGATCAGGTCACTGCGTTAAGTTAGGCTGTGGCTACTTGTTAAATTATTGATCTAAGGTCTAGCTAAACATTTCAAAAACAACAAATGTTTATTTTTTTTCCATCAAATGTTAATTTGCTGCGCATAATACATCATAATCCCTTACTTCATTTTGGAAAACCGAAAAGGGCACGTAATATGGCACGGAGGGAATGTAACATGCATGAATTTGGTCTCACAATAAGGTATCCTAATCACACACTATGTAGCCACAACGCACTCAGTACATCATGTTTTATTACTATATATATAAACTCAGAGAAAACAAAATCTCACACCTGAAGTTGGTCCCCTCCACCTTCAGTCTGACTAATTCCATGAGTCTTCTTGAGGAACCTCTCGATCAGTTCTTGCATGGTCCTTAGATAATTCAATAGAACTTATATGAGACACAAATTTACTGTAACAAGTTGCACGGAAAAAATATATACAAGTTGGTGTTATATATGTTAGAGAGACAGAGAGAGAGACCCTTTGGTAGCAAGCTCAAAAGTCTTGCCATGGGTAGAGAAGATAATGATGCCAATGTCAGCATCACAGAGGACAGATAACTCCTTGGCCTTCTTCAGTAGCCCGGACCTCCTCTTACAGAAGGTGACTTGCCGGTGCACAGGGTTCTCAATCCTCTTCATCCGAACCTTCCCTCGAGCCATTCTTGTCTTTTCAATCGCTTTGAAACTGGAAAGCTGGGTTGATCGCCTCCTGCAAACAACCTTCCACTAGTTTGAACTAGCTTCAAGGTGCTGCTCTCTCTTTTTCCTTGCACTCCGCAGTACAAGCTGTCTTACAGAGTCTGATGAATCCTTTATATACAACCACCAGTACCATAAGCTCATTCGTTCACAGTTCACCCCGAAAACGATGGAAATGGATTGGTCAATTGATCTTTGAACCTTTGAGATCACCATTGGACCCACTTCCTGTGCCTTCTAGCCACCTGAACATGTCTCCTTCCTTTTGGTATGGCAACCTTTTCAGCACAGTACGTTTTAGTTCCATCTACCAATTAGGGTGTTTTTCCAGCTGAGGAGGGCCCCCTCTCACCATGCATGTGCACCCTACCCCTTCCAGAGCCACAAAGGTGCCTCCAGGCTCCATTCTCGCTTTTGCTTCACTTTGACCCCATCCACCACTTTACTCTCACAGTTCCACAAGGGGAATCTTGTCTAACAACTGGGTATACTTTTGTTGTCTGTGATATGCAAGATCATGCGTTGCATGGCTAGTGTTCCAAGCTCGACGCGTGGTGAAGTATAGGTGTGGAAACTGATCGGGTTTCCTGGATCCCTGACACTTGGTTGTTGGGTGATTAAGGTGTCTATAATGCTCAAAGCCCCTTTTGCTTAGATTATTGGAAAGCCCGCTAATGGGGAAGACGATTTGAAACATGTAAGAATTTTGACAAAAGGGGTTTTGTCCATCAGTTTTAATATTGGCAAGTTGCGAGCCGGTGGAATGCCTTTTGGCCCCTGTAGCGTTGGTCTGGCAAACTAGAAACTTCAGTCCATTTACTTGGTAATTAAGCTGTGGATTAGCAGTGAAAGTGTTCACAACTAGAAAAGCAACAAAGGAAGGTGGGTCTTTGTAGGCACAGCCTGGATTATCTGGTTTTCAGATCTTCTCAATCAGCTTTTTTTTTTTTGCTATACATTCTGCTTTGGTTGATTGAGGGTTGAAACTGCCTATTGAAAATCATGGCAATTGTACAAATTAGTTGAATGTACAGTTTAAGCTGTAGCTAGTCCACTTGCGATATTCTCGTACGGATATGACAGATATTGTCAAGTTGGTAGTTTTTTTAGATTGCTGAGTACTTGGAAATCTCAAGTTCCTGCTGTTTCCTTGATTGATTTTTTTTGTTTTTTGATGGAGGTCGATTAAATTAGTGTAAAAGAAAGAAAACAATTTATAAATCCGTACTGCCAATTAACAGGAGGAAACATATAATCTATATACGCATTGTGTAAGATGAGAGGCCGATGAAATGAGTGGGAAGAGAATAGAGATGCTTAAAGGAGATGAGGACAATGTGGCAGCTGAAAAAAGGAGGGGAAAGCCTCACTTTGTAAAAGAAGGTTCTTCCTTTCGAGTTTTTAAACCTAGGTGATGGACAACCACATTGGAGGAGCTTAAGGGCTCACATTAGAAAAACGTAAAATGGCCAATCAGTGTTTTTTTTTCCTGATTGAATGGCCAATCAGTATCTTAATTGGACGTGACACAATCCAAATGAAACCACCAGTCAGCATTCCCCCTCTATATAAATTTAGACCAATATTCAGATTTTAGGGTGTGCACGAAGAATTGGACAGTCAAATGGTTAGGGAATTCGTTTTTCTTTCCGTGTGTTTCACCATTCACGGAAACGTTAGTCACCAGGCGCTGTGTGTGGGTCATGATGAAAACCAATATATATATATATATATAAGGCTCAGTAGTCTGCAACCGACTGGAGAGAGCTCTCTCCGGTCGGTTTTGCAGTTGACCATATGATGTTTATCCGACGGTTCCTTCTTACCCCTCCTCTTTAACCTTAGTTAATTCCTTACCCACTCGTCCCAAAATCAGGCCGCTCGAGGGCTTCCGATCCATCTGCCCCCGTTCTCCCTCACTGCCCCTCCGTGCCCTTTGTTTCAGTGGGCTTTCCCTATTCTCGCCGCCGGTGAGGATGCTGGTGCCGCTTCTCTACATGGTGAGGAGGATCTTTGTGCTCATTGATTGGGTACACGATGCCTGATTTAACAAGACTCTCCCTACAAATGCTGATATTAAGGTAGTGTTCTCTCCCTGGCATGGTTGTGGTTTGGTAAGGTCTTGACTGTGGCCAATCTGACCTATTTTTCTATCAATCTGTTTGGAGTCTTGATTTTGCGGTTCTTGCCTAGGGCATTCGAGAAGTACTTCAGCATGAGGAACGAGGTTTTTGCAAAGATGGATGGCCGAGGACAAACACGCGCCGGTGCCTAATGCTTCTAAGCTCCAGCCCAAGAAAGCTGATTGATCATGTCCTATGTATAGTCTTTGCTCTACTCAAAAGTTTGCACAAATCCCCCTAGAATCTCTTGCATGTCTATGTGATCTTTCAACATGTTTGCATGCTTTGGAATTTCAATACAAAGTGTTTCAATTGATTATGTCTTAATTTTGCCATAAACAGATCCTATAGCTTAAACACTCCTTTACTAGTTTGGCTAAAACGCAACAAGAAGCGAACTGTTCGTGGAGGTCATGCGGGTTGGTCATCGATCGGAGGAGTCCTCAATTTAGTCAAGCGATATCAATTTATACTTTCATTTCTTGCATATGATGGAAAATGGTTGTTACTACTAATGGGAAAAAGAAAAAAATCTGGATGATGTGGCTCTTTAGCTCAACTGGTAGAGCACTTGGTTTTTAATCACCTAATACCAAGAAAATGGTGGTTCGATTCCACCAAGAGCCAATAAAAGTAATAATTTATCTTAAGTTGCACTCTTATCTGTTTCAGATGGCCAGAAAAGAAGCTAAGAGCTAAGGCAAAGCTAGGCACATATAGTAGTTTGAAAATTGTGATGTTCTTCCTGTATGTTTGGTATCTTAATCATTAAAACTTTTTCCAGTTGCTATCGTTGTATACATTATTATAGGTCATGATTTAAACTAGGATATTTTCCCCTTTGCCTGATGATGCTGGTGCTGACCAAGCTCCGGATTTTGGTGTAGTCGAAGGATGCTGTGTCATGTCGTTTAGCTCAAATTTTTTCCAGTTCCTAACTTTGTATACATCGTTTAGCTGTGTTGTTGTAAAGCATGTACAATATGGTGAACATTCTGAGCCAGATGTAAATTCTTCATTATTTACGTTTACAATTGGCGATCAATGGATATTTATAAAAAGAATAGGACTTGTTTTTGCACATGCAGTTTTGGTTGTCATTGTTGACAACAGTTTGTTTCTTATTATTGATTTTTTTAGCTAGCACAGAATGAGTAAGAACTAGGAACTATAATACGAGCTTTGTAGATTTTGGGGTTATGTGATACAAGTCCACCTTTGCAACCTTGTCTTCAGTGGCACCCTTCTCCTGCCTTGCACATTTTAATATTCTTCACTGAGATTGATATAAACCTCTTCACACATTAAGAATTTCTAAAGATTTCAGGGGCGACGATTTTGTTTCCTATTTCAACTGCCAGTCTTGTCTTTTTTTGACATATTTATAAGATTAAACGTCTTCACACTATTACAACTGCTATTTCAACATCAGAATTTTTTTTAGCACATTTGTAAGACTAACCAATTTCTCATATATTCTAGATGCTTAAACCATCAGTATCGCTTTCATTCACGCAATGTTGCCATTCCAAATGATTTCTGTGATGAGAGGTGCTTCCTGCAAATACACAAGTCATCTCAAATAATTTTTTTTGCAGGGACTTATTTATCATGCCTTATTTAAACCTATTAAGGACCAATCAGAGCATTTACATGGCTCTTGGTGGACTCGAACCACCATGTTCTTAGGAATATAATTCCCAAGTGCTTTCCCAATTAAGCTAAAGAGTCATTCCCTTGAATAATTTGCCATTAAACAACAACAAAACAATCATTGAAAGCATCGGGTGAAAACTGTAATTTCTTAAATAGATAGAAAATAGTGTCACTTGGCACAGGGGGACCGATGTGGAGAAAAAAAAGTTACAGATTGAAGAAGAAAAGTCCGACCTTTGCAATTCCTAGTCTTCTTCAAGTAAATTATAAACTAATGGCATCCTAAAGCAAACATCAAAGTAGCACTTTTACCATTCGAAATACTAGTTCATATCCAAAGATAGATTCAGAGGCCAAAGCAAAGCTCATGGCATTTGATCAAACAAGTGGCATGCATCCATATGTAATGCAGCAACATTTTGATCAAACTATTCCATCTTTCAAACAAACACCAAAGACGGCACTAAAAATTATATGCCTAGTAAATACCCAAATAACAATCATAATAAGCAAATGAACGAAATCAACAATCTTATAAAAAACTTGATTACCTGTTGCTTGCCAAGTCCTTACATAATATAACTTTATTAAATTTACTTTTTCTAGGTAAATTTTAGCATCATTTAATTATCCAATGTTCGTATAGATGCTCGCCAAATCCTGCCAAGCCTCCATCTCGAGAGTGCCACTGGTTAGGCATTAGTAGTAGAAAAGAATTCTTAAGAAGAAGCATCACACAAATGAAGCTACAAACGTGAGACAACAAAATTAAAAAAAGTTCATACCTCATATTCAGGCTTGGTAGTTTGAGCATCTCTTAATCCAATGTGGTCACAGGCAGGTTGACGATTTGCCAACGGCGATGGCAGAGATTTGGGTGGTGGGATGCGACGTTCTTCTTAACCCAACTCTAGAAGAACAAGGACGGCGATGGTGGAAATCTGGGTGGTGGGCGGCGACGTTCTTCAAAATTTAACTCCAGAAGAACAAGGGCGGTGGCGGGGTGGGGCAGGAAGCGATGGTGGCTGATGGTTGCTAAGGCGAGACTGCCGCACAGGATTCGCACTCTGCGGGGGGACAGAGTTTTGAGGGGAGTTTGGAATGGGGTAACCAAGGGCTGACTCTAGGTTAAGTTCAAATTTATAAGTAACCGTTCGATCACGATCCGACAGTTGTCACACACTCGGTTGGAGAAAGGGTCTCTCCCCTCGGTTGGAGAGTACCTTACCTTTTTTCTATATATATATATATATATATATATATATATATATATATATATAGCTATTGCTAGGCACAAGGGTTAGTTAGCGTGGGGTGCAACGCGTAGTGTAAGAGTGGTAAATAAGGATAGTTACCGAGTTAGAGTTGTAGTAACATTGAGAGTTACTGAGTGAAGTTCAAACGTGTGCGCCAGGCTTACTTGGGCGCCATGGCATCTGGACGCCAAGTCTTGTAGATAGATTTAAATCTTTGAAATGATTATTTCTAGCAGTTGGGAGAGATTACGTTAATGATGAGAGTTTGAGTTATGAGCAGTAATTATGGAAAATAATGGTAAATCAGAAGGATATATCAGATTTGGGCACCAAATAGAAAAGAGAAAATAATATCTTGATAATATGGAACGCAAGTGTGTAACTGATTATGTAGTTATCAGATTTGGTATATATATGAGAAAAGTTTAAATGAGATCGCTCTCATACAACTTATATGAGGCCACTTTAAATTGTAGCCATCAGATCTTGATCTGACGGCTACAAATAGCTATAATGATCTCACCTAACTCTTGGTGTGACACACTCGCCTACCCTTTGATTTGATATTCATCCTCCGATCGAAATCTAATGGTTATAAAGATTGACCTCATGCTCCTTATATGAGAATGATCTCATGTAAACCCTTCTCTCTCTCTCTCTCTACTTGCCAATATATGATGAAAACTATTTCAAGTCTTGATGGCTTATGCGGTGAAACACACGGACAACTGGTGTCGTATATACACTGAAATGTTTTCCGTTTTTGTGGGCTCTGACTCCTGTAGAAACTCTCTTCCGTTTAGGGCATGACACTACAACAAAATTGGCTTTTAACGACGGATTTATTTTTGACAGAAAATAATCTGTCGATAATATCCATTACTAGCGACAGAAATAAATCTGTCCTGAAAGGAGGAACATTAACGGCGGATTATTTTCGGCGGACATGAGTCCGTCGGTCTTTGGGTTTATTACGGCCGATATTAGCGGCGGAAAACTTTCCGCCGGTATAAAACTACTTGTTTCGACTGATTTTTACGGCAGAAAAAAGTCTGTCGAAAATTTTTTCCGGGCCCAAAACCCGTTTTGGCATCGGATTCCCCAAATCGAAAAGCTCGAGCGCTCTTGGCGAAAGCAGATGGCGAGGCCGACTGCTGGGTTCGAGCATTCGACGGCGACGGCGGTCACGATCGACGGCGAGGTCGAAGGTGACGGCGTCCATGAATGAGGCGATGGGTGGTCCGGCGAGGTGCAGATCGTGAACAGGAAGAGAAAGGTCTCGATTTGGAAAGGGCGCGATGGGAGGCCGAATCGGGAAGGTTGAGAGCCAATTCAGGAAAAAAATCAAACTTTGGGCTTTGTTTCAGAAAGGTAAGATGTCAAATTTCGTGTTGATTGGAGGAGAAAAAAAATCTAATTTGTGCTGGAATGGGAAGTTTCAGTAAGGCTGATAAGTGAGTACGAAGAGGACGTTGTGCATCTGAGAGAATGAGAAGAGGAAAAAAGAGCTTGCAGTGAGTAAATCACCTTAGTTGCATTTGTGCGAATCTACCTAGTACTGATCTCTAAACATTTGATGAAATGACTAATTGAAATGCATGGGTGGACATTACATGTTTGTTGAAATGCCCAAATGAGACATGTTTTTTTTTTCCAAATCTTTGCATGATCTGATAGGAACCATTAGTTAGCATTTATGTTTATTCTTAGGCGGTCATTGCATATTTTTTCTATTGCTTTCAAGCGGTATATCCTGAGATTTTTTGTTCTTAAGCCTATAATGAGTACTATAGTAGTTTGAAGATTATAAAGATATTGGAGGTCTCTTATCAGTCAATTTCTACTGATTTTGGCAGTGTTCTTTCATATTACAACTGTAGACGAAGCGTCACAGTTTTACCCATTGTTTGGCCTTGGGGCCAATATAGCTCTTGTTTTCTCACGCCGCACAGTGAACTATTTTTCCAATATGCGCAAGAATTTGGCTGTTGGTGTGGATGGTTGGGCCGTTTCTCTGAAAGGAATGATGAGCATAGTTGTATTCCTGGGGCTTGCTATATGTGTTACTTATTGGGGTGTAAATAAATTTGTGTTAAGTGACCCATCAGTACCTAAGCCAGAAGGCCGGAAGAAAAAGAAGGTGCAATACTATATGTCTATAGATTTGAAATCGATTTTATTGGTCTGCTCGGCTGTATTCCTTTTTACTTCCTGTTGTCTTAACTGTATTTTGCGTGGGTTGCTTTATTTTATGTTGCAGGCGATGACAAAAATGTCATTGATGGAAAGCTTGAAATTTCTGATATCTTCAAGATATATTCGGGATTTAGCCACCCTTGTTGTGGCATATGGAATTAGTATCAACTTTGTTGAAGTCACTTGGAAGTCAAAACTAAAGGCCCAGGTACCTCATTTATGTGATTAATGTTCTTTTTTTGTAAAACCAGGGAGGACACCGTGGAGAACTTGGTGAAGACACATAGCAAAACTAATGTGAAAGCTGCCTTCTATTTTTCTACTTTGCAAGCCATCAAAGTCTTTTAATAGTTCCTTCTTCTGTTTGTTGCTATGCTCTATTGTCCTAATTTAAAATGCCTCTTGCAGTTTCCTATCTTCATTTTAGTTTAAATATACATATTTTTCTATTCAAATTTTGCTTTCTGGAAGGACTGAAGTGGTGTATTCCTGGACAGTTTCCTAGCCCAAATGAGTATTCTTCTTTCATGCATGCCATAAAAACTGGCCTCTTCGAACTCATCCTTTCACAAACATCAACAGAGCCATAAAAACAGAAACCAATTTTCTGTCAATGTGTCTACTGTCCTACAGTATCATCTAATTTTGGTACGCATATTTTACCAATTGTCTTGATTAAAAGTGACCTGAGGGAGTAGTAGGTTAATAGAAACTTTCTAATATCTATGGTTCTATGCAATGTTCTTTTTTTAAAAAAAAATTGGGTCTATATATAGTTTTCAGTTGTTGGAAAACTATGGCAGAAATATTGAAACTTTCATGGTGAACAAGGAACGTAGGCCTTTTGTGGCTGAAGCAGTTATGTCAGAGAATTGGGTATGTTGATCCTACCTTTTGCGTATATGGCAATGGTTCACTATTGGCATAAATTGATCCTCTTTTTAGTGCGTTAATATAAAAGATTTAGGCATTTAGGAGAATTGTTATCTATGAATAGGTTATGGATTCAAATGCCCCCACGAGTGTTTGTATGCAATGCTCACTGTTAAGGTATTGAAACTAATTAAATTTTCAGGGATGCTACAAGTGTTAGCGATTTATTTGTTATATTATTGTGATTGGTGCAGGAATTTTTTCATGAGGAACCCTACACAGCCGAAGACATTGAGAATATTACAGAGGAAAATCTACCCTCAGTGTTGTACGTAGAAGCAGAGAAAAGAAATTTATGAATAATGCTTGTTATCCATATTTAGCACAGCAGCATAAAGCTGCTGTTTTTTTTTAATATTTTCAAAGTTTGTACCGACAGATAAAATCTGTCACAAATGAGCTAAAACCGTCGCAATAGGTATCTCACGGAGTCTAGGGTCCGTCTTTGCAACCGTCGATAAAAATTTATACCGACGGCAACAAGCCGTCGCTAAAATACAGTTACGACAGAAAAAATTCCGTCAGGAAAACAGTTGGTAAAGATATTATCGACAGATTGTCCTTTTTCTGTCGAACTGTCATTAGCGGCGCCACTTATAACAACAGATCTAGCGGCGGAAAAAATCTGTCGATATAAAGTTGTAGCGACAGATTAAGTACTTTTTGCGACGGTTTTTGCCGTCGATAAAGGCCGTTTTTGTTGTAGTGTGAAAAAACCAAAATATCCACACTGGATTTTTCACATCTACTGTAGCATTCCCATTTTTCACTATCCAGCGTGAAACACGACCTTGAGGTGTTTCAGCTGAAAGTGGAAAAAACATGAATGCTACAGTATAGCAAAATATCCACTGTGGATGTTTTGCTATTAATCACGCCCCAAACGGCCTGAGATGGGCCGACAACAAATGAAAATAATGCCAGTGTATTGGCTAAACATCCGTTGATGCAAACTATGATCTATTAGTGTTGCAAAAAACAACACACTTACTATGATCCATTAGAAAGCTATGCTAGGCATGCTGTAGTATTATGTATGCATATGAGGTCCTGGTTCAACAGTGTCTATAAACTATTCTTACCACCTACTGTGTTTTAAAGGCCATTGCACCATAAAAATCATACGGCCCAAAAGCGCACGATTCACACTTGGTGATGTACGCTCTGAGTGCACATCTTTAGGACCATAATTATAAAAAAAAAACATAAATACATTAAGGAATATATTTCGTGCCCTATTTGATCAAGCAATAAAAGATGTGCACTCAGAGCAATTAATGGTCCTCATTTATGTCACACGCAGTTTTGGTAACGCCCATTGAGTTTCTTGAATCATGAATGCGCTCCTGCATGCATCTTGGGTCACTCCAAAGTCCAAACCCTTTTTGGACAAGAAGCCTCACCGGTGAGCGCCACACTGGTCTGGGCTTGAGGGTGAAAAAGTATAAATTTTTCCATGAAACTAATTTTAGTTGGGATGCAGATTCCGGGACGTGATATTACCATTTGCAGATGCAGAACACTAAGTACACAAATATATCTACTGCCTAAGACAGATTGCTTAATCAAGCAAATTTAACTAGATGGGCTTCAGACACATTTCTGATCATTCCTACTGGTCTTGCCAATGTAAGAAAGTCATGAGAGGGCACAGACTTATGTCCGTGGTTAAGCTGCTGTAAACAGACCTCTGACAAAAGCTACATTGTATATTGTTAATTCAAGGATGCTGCCATCGCCATCAGAGTTCATGTGGAAAATGTTGATTTTGGAAATTGGATAATTACTGATAATCACCTTTCAGGGGGCATTTATTCCACTTTTAACCAACAAATCTGCGAGCGCTTGTTAATATACATGCTAAACATAAATAAAGTAGCATAAAGTAGCAATAAGCATTCTTCACCATTCTATATTAATTGTAAATTGATGATCAGTAGACTGCACCACTAGTCACATGAATCAGGACTCCTGATTCAGGAAATTGGGCAACAGCTACTTCTCAAGTTCGATGAATCCAACCCGAATCTTCTCAAGTTCGATGAATCCAACTTGAATCTTTGAGACACTGAGACCCTTCCAGAGGAAAAACTGAGTACCTCATCATCATTGGAAGAAAGTTACAGATCGAATTAAATAGAACAAGTGTAAATGTACATCTGTGAACTCATCATTTCATGCATGCAATTATGCCAACTCCGTGAAAGACTTGCAAAGTTAAAGTTCTTATCTCGAAATACAGAAGGCTGTAGAGTTAATTTTGTCACGCCGCTCAACAGTTACTAGTCTGTAAAACAGCAGATGATGGCATTAACTGCATTCCTATCTACCCCCACCTTTGCCATGGCTATTAAACCTCCTAGTCCACCACCGTCTGCGCTATACTCAACGGATCGAGCTCCCTTTTCATCCCTCGAGTCTACCATGGCCGCTAGCTTTGGTTTCTTCTCTTTTTTGAAGTTCTCCTTCCTTGTAATATTGGTAATCACTGCATGTTCAGCTCAAGACGATAATGGTATAGAGCTGGAAGCTGGAAGAGGAAACAGGGAGCTTGTCCTGGCCATGTTTGTATTTGGCGATTCCCTCGTAGACGATGGAAACAACAACGATCTCCCATCTTTTGCCAAGGCCAACTACTATCCTTATGGGATTGATTTCTCTGGCGGCCCCTCTGGAAGGTTCTCCAATGGTTACACCATTGTTGACGAAATTGGTTCGTTTCTCTTGCTTCTTCTTCCTTGTCTTCCTTTTCTACTTTTCTAAGCTGGTGCAACTTCTTTCATTACCTTTCTCGCGTAGAAGTTTGAATAATTTGTCGTCTATAGACATTGTTCGAGCCAATCTAGCTGTGGTCTGTGTACACTGGGCAATCTCTTTAATAATTCCGCCTCTAGCTAGGTTGTGCTTTTTACTGCATGTTATTTATTTTTCTCTCTTGTTGTGGCTTTCACTTCTCAAGCAAATTTGTTTCATTTTGTGAACTTTTCTTTTCAACTACATATTACTTTTACCTTTTACTTTTTTTATTTATTCTTTATATATATTCCTTTATTCCTTTATTTATTTGTAATCTGTCAAACAATTTCCTTTTGCAACTTTCTAAATGAGTACAGATTTGCAGCCCACATATTTATGCCAGTTGCCTGGTCTCTTCGGTGCAACCTACTAAAAAGTCTATAGAGCAGTGTCTGCAAGTTATTAATTCGAATTTCATTTTAACAGAAAAAAGCATCGAATTTCATAAAAACAGAAAAAAAAAAACAATTCGAATTTCCTTACGTCATTGATCTTTATATTCCTCTTGGCTCTTGCTGCCTTGCTGAAATAGCAAGAACTGTATCTGGACCAAACGTTAATCTTTCTTCGTTGAACCCAATAAACATCCGCTAACAAATTGTTCAATTGTTTTAGCCAAGCTGCTGGGCCTCCCACTGGTCCCCGCATACTCCCAATCTTCAGCAGAAGAGTCGCTTCACGGAGTCAACTATGCTTCTGCAGCAGCTGGAATTTTGGATGACACTGGTCAAAACTTCGTTAGTAGATATCCATTATCCGGCACTTACGTACTATGAAATCACAAAGTATTAACTAGCATGTGCATGCATGCAGGTTGGTCGCATACCTTTCAACCAACAGATCAGGAACTTCCAGACGACGCTGGACCAGATCACGGACGCCCAGGCGATCGCCAAGTGCATCTTCTTCGTGGGCATGGGGAGCAACGACTACCTTAACAACTATCTCATGCCCAATTACGACACTCGCAATCAGTACAATGGCCAACAGTTCTCCAGCCTCTTGATCCAGCAATACACTCGACAACTCACTGTAACCAATTTGCATGTCCTTACCTCGTGATCTCCTTTACTTCATCTCTCCTCCATATTGATCTAAGTTTTAATCTGCAGAGTTTGTACAATCTGGGAGCGAGGAAGTTCGTGCTGACGGGGGTGGGGCAACTGGGGTGCATCCCTAGCATCCTGGCGCAGAGCACCAACAGCAGCTGCTCGAACTCGGTGAACAATCTGGTGATTCCATTCAACAATAACGTGAGATCCATGGTGAACAACCTCAACTCCAACTTCGCCCGTGCCAAATTCGTTTACATCGACATCTACACCATGTTCCAAGACATTCTCAACCGACCCAGAACCTACGGTGCTCTTTCTCTACCATACTATATATATATATATATATATATATATATATATATATATATATATATATATATATATATATATATATATATATATGGAAAAGTTTAAATGAGATCGCTATCGTATTGCTTATATGAGGCTACTTTGAATCGTAGCCTTTAGATCTTGATCTGACGGCTACAAATATCCATAATGATCTCACCCACTCTTTGATGTGACGCACTCACCTACCCACTGATTTGATATCTACCCTCCGATCGGAATCTAACGGCAATAAAAATTGGCCTCATGCTCCTTATATGAGAACGATCTCATGTAAACTCATCTCATATATATATATATATATATAGTGAAAAGTTTAAATGAGATCGCTCTCATGTAGCTTATATGAAGCCACTTTAAATCTTAGCATTTGGATCTTGATCTGACAGCTATAAACTGATACAACCCACTGATTTAACACACTCACCTACCTATTGACTTATACCCATCCTCAGATCGAAATCCAATGACCCAAAAAATTAGCCTCATGCTCTTTATATGAGAATGATATCATGTAAATTATCTTCATATATATATATATATATATATATATATATGAGAAAAGTTTAAATGAGATCGTTCTCATTTGTCTTATACGAGGCCAATTTCATTCGTAGCTGTTGGATCTTATCTGACAGCTACATGGAATATATACACATGACATGATTGGGATTATATACTCCCTCTTTCCCCTATTAATTGTCTGCATTAGAGGTTCGAAACAATATATATTTGGGAAAAGTTTAAATGAGATTGCTCTCATATGCTTATATGAGGCCACTTTGAATCCTAGTCGTTGGATCTTGATCTGATGGCTACAAATATCTATAATGATCTCACTCACTCCTTGATGTGACACACTCACTTACCCACTGATTTGATATCCACCCTCCGATTGGAATCCAACAGTAATAAAAATTAGCTTCATGTTCCTTATATGAGAACGATCTCATGTAAACTCTTCTCTATATATTTATATATATTGTTCATTTTGGAGTTTCAATCCAGACAGTTAGTGCAGGAATGAGGGAGTACATAATTAGCTTTGTTGGGCCATTAATATTAATGTAGTTTGAGAGATTAGCTGTATGTTTATACTGATGTGTAATTTTGCATGTAAATTGGGTATGGGTGCAGGATTCAGTGTGATAGACAAGGGGTGCTGCGGGGTGGGGAGGAACAGTGGGCAGATCACATGCCTGCCGATGCAGACGCCGTGCGAGAATAGGGATCAGTACGTGTTTTGGGACGCTTTCCACCCGACGGAGGCAGTGAACGTGATACTAGGGAGGAAAGCCTTCAATGGGAATCCCAGTGTGGTCTACCCCATGAACATACAGCAACTTGTTGCTCTAGACCTTTAGCCCAATTGATGATAATGAGATGATGATACTATTCCCTTCGTTCCAAAATACTATGTACATTTAAGAAAATTCTTATTTTTATTGGACCATTAAACCCGCAAGGAAATCACATGACTTCTTCTCCCTCATATCCCGTCCAACTCATATGCTCGTTCACAAACTAAATTCAAGTCAATCCATCCAAGTCTCATCCAATTTTGAAAATAGGAAGTCACATAATTTGGCAAAATGTACACAATATTTTGAAAAATAAATATTTTCAAATGTACATAGTATTTTGGAACGGATGGAGTATTTGGTATACAGAGCCTATGATTTACTTGGTATACAGAGCCCATCATATCATATTTACCGGGTAGTAATCAGTTTTCTGGTTGGGGGAGGGGGGAGGAACGTTTCACACAATGAAAAGGATTTTTGTGCTTGTTGAGGATTAGTCTGCTTGTGTGACAGAAGTTAAGGACTCGAGTAACATGAACAATGTTGGAATGCTAGCCAGTTATTGTAGTTGCAACATATTTATACAGTGAAATTATGATGGTGTTTGGAGCTTGGACTTTATAAGTAGTTTTTCCCGTTAATTCATGGGTGCGATTACGAATTCCTACAGCTGATATCCATGAGATTAAACTCTTGGCTGAAAATCTCACTTATGAACTTAAATTGAACTTGTGGAGGTTTTAAAACAGGCCTATGCACTTGAGTTCTACATTGCAGGGCCTGAATTTGTTCAACCGTCGATGGCGGCGCAAACCAAAGATCTGTGCACTTAATTTGAACAGTAATTTTGATGCAACGCACACGCACAAACATTAGTGACATAGGGAAATGTTTTAGTGACCGAGTTTGAGGACCAGATTAAATGTAATCTGGTCCTCAAACTAGGTCACGCTAGACGCCCTCCAAACATTACGTATGCGCCATCAATTTTGGCTAATCAACCGGGGGGGAGCGGGGGGCTCCGGGGCCTTGCCCTCCTTGCGGCTTCAATTTTTAAAATAAAAACTACCTTTTGTAAATAAAAAGTCGAATCAGGATCATTACGAAATTTCCGGAAAAGTGAGGGGCATTTCTGAAAAACCATTGTCCCGTGATCCCGACGGGTCCGACCCTCCTTTCTAGCAAATCCTCGCAAAGGGAGCGAAAAATCCGAGGGAAAAGGGAAGAGGCGATTGTTTGACCCGGCTGGATCGGATCAGACGCCCGGATCCCCTCCCAGCCCACCGCCTGAAACCATGGCGAGGAGGCCGGAGGAGGAATACGACTACCTCTTCAAGGTCGTCCTCATCGGCGATTCCGGCGTCGGCAAGTCGAACCTCCTCTCCCGTTTCACCCGCAACGAGTTCTGCCTCGAGTCAAAGTCCACCATCGGCGTCGAATTCGCCACCCGCACCCTCCAGGTCCCCTCCTTCCCCCCTTCTCCCTCTCTCTACCTTCTCCCATTTGCTCTGATCAATGATAAGAAGATAATCTGGTTCTTCAATTGAGAGATACTTCGCATTGTAATTTGGAAATTCTGATGCGTCTTTCTGTTTGTTTTTTAAGAAATGTTGTTGCATTTGCTTAGTCAAATGTGCGTGATTCTGGTATCCAGGAGAGCTGCTTGCTTCTCTGTAGACTAGATTTGATTGATGTTCCTGTGGTGTTTCATTTGGATCTCTCAATGGCGAGGTTGAACGCTTCTATGTGGAGATTCTTATCGGTGTTATGATACTTGACTATTTTTATCACGTACTGGAATGTATGTTGATATGGTTGGTTTTTGTCATAAGTCTCAGCCAGTGATGTTAGTAAGATGCGATGAAAAATTCTCTAGGCATTCGAGTAAAGAAATGTGTGTCGAAGTAGAGAAGCTCAATGTCGTTGACACATGACTTGTTTCATCTTCACTATCTCTTATCTTGAGAATGTGAGCCTGCTACAATTGGTCTGTGAAATTTTGTTAAAGTAGCATACACGAATATTCGCTGTTTCTTGTAATTCAATCCGTTCAAACATTTTAACTAGTTTTGGCCATAACAGTTTGGTGGCGAATAACAGCTGAGAGAAAGAGATAGCATTATAGTTTGGTTTTTAAAAATGTATAAAGATCAGAAGTCCATTCTCATTGTTTGCTTCTAACAAATATGATTGAGCATTGATTTGTGTGTCAATTGAGGTACGACAATCAATGAAGAATTGAGAGACTGATCTGTTCTGTCTATTAATATTTGCACTCTGAAGGATAGTTCTCTCTGTTGTGTTTCCATACCAAATTTCAGGTAGAAGGAAAGATTGTAAAAGCACAGATATGGGATACAGCTGGGCAAGAAAGATATCGAGCAATAACCAGTGCCTACTATCGGGGGGCACTAGGAGCTCTCATGGTGTACGATGTGACAAAGCCTACTACGTTCGAGAACGTGAGTAGATGGCTAAAGGAGTTGAGGGACCATGCTGACTCCAATATAGTGATCATGCTCCTTGGGAATAAAACTGATCTCAAGCATTTGCGCGCTGTTGCCACTGAGGATGCCCAAAGCTATGCTGAGAAGGAAGGTTTGTCCTTCATTGAGACATCTGCACTTGAAGCAATTAATGTGGAAAAGGCTTTCCAAACAATCCTTTCTGAGATATACCGGATAATTAGTAAGAAGTCGATTGGTACAGATGACCCTGCGCCAACCAGCATAAAAGAAGGAAAGACGATTGTAGTTGCAGCTGCGGATGCTAATGTGAAGAAGCCTTGCTGCTCTTCAGGATAGAGTACAGAGGCAAGCTACCTTCTTGCTGTTCCTTCTTTTTCATTACATAACTTCACACCCATGTCTGCATATGTTTATTATTGAACAAAGGCTTGTATTTTGATATATGGCTATTTTCTCGGTCTTGGATGAGTAGTGTTCTTGGTTTTGTGATTCTATTCTAGGAAATAGACGGAAAGTTCTGCTTAATTTGTTTGTGCTCTTCCGAGGCCATAGGTTAGAGTGGCTTTCTGTTACCTTGTTTTTTTAATTAGATTTTTCCTGATGCTTCGTATAGTCATGTCGATGTCCTTTAGCAAGGAAGGGGGAGAAAACTCGTAGTACAGAATCTTATCATACATGAAAATCAGACAAGCAGTAACATACGGCTTAGCTGTTAGTTTTGGTATATCATTCGATTTGGTTTGCCGGATTGCAGTTGGTTTGATCTCGCTGTTAGTTTTGGTATATCATTCGATTTGGTTTGCCGGATTGCAGTTGGTTTGATCTCGCTTAATAAATTGCTCATTAGTTGCTTAACAGTTAGAGCTTTTGAGTCGACTTATCCGTCTTAGCTGAATACAATGAGTCGCGTTTCTGTCTATTACAGGGTGTCCAACTTCTGTCTGATTGAGTGCATATCTAAGATACAGCATTGAATATGTGACGTGGGTTGCAGGCTTCCATTGTGCTGGCAGCAACATAAGGCACCATGCTCCGGCCTGGAGGTCTGCAATGTTATGTGCATTAGTATATTCGAGTTTTGTTTTTTTTGAGGTAGATCTACGAACTATCATAGCATTGCTCTTTTGGCAAATTTGAGTTGTTGATCGTCCTTGGTTGGATCTACTGGGCGAGCCCGCGGTTAACAAGTTAATTAGGTCACATCACGAAAGATTACCAGCCCTAATTGATTATCAGCCTTTAGGGGCGAAATATTCATATGCAGGTGCCCGTGGATGAGAGATGAGAAAGCAGTCATGACTGCATCGGCCCGAGGGATTCCTTCATTGAGATTTTTTTCCTGTTGTTGCCAAAACAGCTTTTGAACAATTTTTATATACTAAATCGAGATCATATCGTGTGCACGTAAAAGCTTCTTAACACTTCTTCTATATGAGATGTCAGGAACAGCTTTTTTTTCCAGCCAATCTAGCGCCTTCGTGTTCAGCTTCTTAACACTTCTTTATGACGTCTTTTTTTTCAGCAAATCTAATCTGCCTCCGTGTTGTTCCTACACACCTGGTCATGATCGTGTATTGAAAAGAGGTGTAGTCTGCCACACCCTGTAATTGCCAGCCCATCCTCAATACATGGACATTACACGGACAGTGGATCCCGCAGCATAGGAGGAGATCGTACAACATGGGGTGGGAGACTACACACCCATTGAAAACATCAACCTCATAGACGAACGGTATATATAGAAACCCTTTGAGTTTATCTCCAGATCTCTGAATAAGCGCATGAATGTAGTAGCAACATATATCTTAGGTAGTGCACCATAGCAACTTCGCAAATATGTTGTTAAAAAAAAACCATTGATCAGAAGGTTTAAAAAGCAGCCAGCACTTAAAAATATATATACCTATTGAATTCACCATTTAGGTTTTCAAACTACGGAAAGCATACAAGTACAGCATCACATTCACTACTTTCAGAGAGAGATCCTTTGTGACAATAATATACAGAAAGAATGGCTAACCACAACAGTTACTTTTCTGCTGAATTGGCTGGCCTTTCATCTGAACAGTGTTTGCCTGCTTCCTGTTCGTACTAGGCTGGCTTCCCATTCTGTCAAACAACAGTCATTCCAATAGAAATGCAAAACGGTCATTTAGCTGCCCGATTCTAACAGGTGAAAAGCATCCAATATTTGATCTGCAAACTCTATAAGAAAATTAAGACACACTCTGCCCGATATTAATAGCTCCATTTGGGAAAATAGTGATTTTTATGGAATGGTGGGACCAGAGCTAAGAGAATGGTAAAAGCTATACCTAACAAGCTTCTTACAACTCATCCGCCAGCCAAAAAAACATCTCACAAGCAAATGAATTGTAAGAAGCTTGTGAGATGCTTTTTAAAGTACCAAGTCACTTGAATTAAGGCAAATGGAGCTATTAATATGGGATCGTCACTTTTTTTCCAAATGAGCTATTCATATGGGACAGCGTGTGTAAATGTTCCCACTCCTAAATCTGGTAGCATTTCTTGGAAAAAGGTATTAAGTATGGGGCAGAGCTATTACCTCTTCTTGATCTCCCCAGCCATGGTTAAGAAAGCTTGTTCCACATTTATTGAGTCTTTCGCACTCGTCTCAAGGAATGGGATCCCAAGCTCATCAGCAAATGCCTGCGTGATATTATAAAAAGTGGTACTAGTGATGATACTTTAAAAAAGAAAGGGCAGTTGTCTAGTACAAGGAAAAGCAATGGATCTTGCAAGTAGAAAAATTTAAAGATAATCATTTTGAAGCTGTCAAAATCTTCAACAGAATATTTGTAAAAATCCACATATCTGGCTACAACTATAGCGAAGTATTCTTTACAGGATTTTTCAGTAATACAAAGGCCTGCAAGAAGGGTTTCTTGGGTGGCAAAAAGAAAAAAGAAAGAAAATTACCTGTGCTGTTTGTGAGTCCACAACTCTTTGGTCAACCAAATCACATTTGTTACCAACAAGAAGCTTGCACACATTGTCATTGGCATATCTATCTATCTCACTCAGCCATTGTCTAACATTGTTGAAGCTCTCCTTCTCAGTAACATCATAAACTATCTGTCAATTAAAAGCATCAGAAGCCGTTAGGCATAAAGTGGGAGACCTAACAATTGGAATTGCATATGCAAAGTGCAACAAAATCATAGAACCCAACAAAGTAGCTGAAGCACAGAATCAAACTTCGCCATTTCATGTTTTGCCATGTCTCTTAAAGCAACCATGCGAGAACCATTTCAAGCCATCTAATGATGCAAATTTTTGCATTAATATGCGCGGCTACCATGTTCACCATTACTGCCTGTATGAGTCTATAATTTTACAAAAAAAATCACGCAAAACAGTATCTGCTGATATAAATAAACAAAAACTTTAGGTCAATAATTACAACCTAAATACAAAATTGAGTAGAACATAAAGATAGGAAAGGTATGCACGATCTATTATTTTTTTCATAACAACTAACTACTTTATTCCCACACCTTTATGGCAAACAATGACAAAGTGATCATAATATAGATCTTAGAAAACATATACATCACATATTGCCTGCATTTACAGATTTTTTGGTGATGAGAAAGAAATCTCTTTGGATCGTTTATAAGAGTGCTACCATTGGGCGCGGGCGCTTTTAAAATCCAACAGCTGCTATTTCTCACATTCAAAGAAATACATGTGCAAAATGCCAACCGTTGGATTTCAATCCAACTTCTGCTGGGTGCTGAGTGCTGACAGAGCCCATTACTTTATATAACATCTCTCTTTTGTAAACACTCATATTCCATTCTGCACCTCATAGAAATACCCATCTCAAAATTTTGGACAGCTGAAGCATTAAGAAGAGATGACCAACAATGCAAATTCTTATATATCAGTAACATAGAAAGTATTTTATCAACCAAAATATATACTCTAAACATTAACTATTCTGCACTTGCCAATCTAAATGAGGGATGCAACCTGGAAGGGATAGATAATATAAGATAACAGCTCAAACATCCAGCCTATTAAAAAATAGTTTCAAAATAAAAGTTTTCATCCAAGCTTATTACCGATGTTTGCAACTATGCATGCAAGAAAATAAAAGTGCTGCTAAAAATAACAAACATCTTCACTACCAACTATTCCCTCCATCCAGAATTATTATTACCATAAGTTCAATTTGGAAAACCTTATGGTAATAGTAATTCCAGCGGAGGGAGTATAAAAAAGTTCTAAAACAAAAATGTGATCGAAAGCCAATTCAAATATCAATTACATGGAAAAAAGTGACAGATATTTCTCTTACAATGATTCCATGAGCTCCTCGGTAGTAACTGCTGGTTATGGTCCTGAAGCGTTCTTGCCCTGCAGTATCCCACTGGAAATCATAAAACAGGGCTAGTTATGAAGCATGGTACAGTAATATCAAAACAAGCAAGCAGCAACGGGGGCAGTTGCTAATGGTGACACTATTAAGAAACTGGTTTATCATGAGAAAAGATTTCTTCTACATGGCAAAGATGAATAAGATGAAACCTCATGAGTAAAACATGCACGAGTCTAGACCTAAAACAGTGCTCAACATAAGGAGGTTCAAAGGCGAATTACCTAGATAGCAGCTAACATTATTGCACCGTAATGGCACCAGTGTATACTTACATCTTTGAGATTAAATGCAAAAAGAAACCATTTCAGTATTCAGACATGACTGTTTAAACCTACACAAAGTATGTGCTACTGACATCTGTCTCTCTAACCGTGAATACTCTAAGGATGCCATTTTACTGTCAAGTTACACCAGAAGTGTTCCACCATTCACTAAAAATTTTCCTTCCACCAACTAAGATCATTAGGTATTACTGCTAATACAATGGTGATCGAACGATCATTTCTTTCTCATTTAAGACATCTAAATCAAGCTAAGCTCCATGGAGACAGTAAATGACTGTCAGTAATACCTAATTTGTTACGGACTTTCGTTTGGTGGAGCTGCGTAATAGGACTTGATCAAGACTTGTATCACTTTTTAACAGTTTATGCTGGAATCTCTAAGTACTCTAGTACAATGTGATGCTACTAGTGAATTTTAGAAGAAAAAAAAACTCCTAGTACTAAAAACACCATTAGTACAAAAAGCTCTATTTGTGGAACCAGTATCCGAAACGAGGTTAGGTTTGAAAAGCACCTAGTACTAAAAACGCCTTTAGAATTTTGATGAGACAGAAATGAAAAATGCAATATCTCTCGAGCTCATTTTGCATGAAGACCAGCAACTCTCAAAAGAGTAAGTTTGTATACAAAACACGCACAATCTGCAGCTTGATTGTCTTCCCGTCCAGCTCCACCGTCCTAATTTTCTGAAGAAGAATAAAAGACGTTGAAGCAAAAGTGTAAGTAAGCAACAACATCACCGAAAACAAAGAAAGAAGCGAAAAAGAGTAACTTGTAAGAGAAGGAGCAACATACAAAATCAACTCCAATGGTGCTAATGTAGCTGTCCACATACGAATCATCCTAATGCAGCAGATCACAGAAATCAGAAACATACAGATATAATACATGGAAATGCGTGCAACAGTAGAGAAGATGAGAGAAAGAAGAAATTACAGCAAATCGGAGCAAAAGACAAGACTTTCCAACGGAGGAATCTCCGATCAGTAGAAGCTTAAACAGGTAATCGCTGCAAAAAAAAAAAACAGAATCCTAAACAAGATAAATTACCAAACAGAAAACCGTAAAAATTAGTTTCAGAAAGGAAAAAAAAATTGACGAGGAATCTCGTATTAGTTATTACTATTCGCTGCTCATCTTCTTCTACGAGCATAAGGGAAGAATCGATGAGATTAGGGTTTGAGATTTTGGGGAATGGTTTCCGAAATCCGTGTGCAAAGTCTGCGGATGAAGGAGCAGGCTTTTCGTCTGTCTCGTGACTCTCGTCTCGGCTCGTCTCGTCAGCAACGGAAACACCATACAACAAACCCATACACCCGGGGGTTTTGTTAGACAAGAAGTGGGTTTGGTGTAGCGTGATCATATTTGTAACATAAGAATACGCTCCTGTTGCGATCAATTATAACCAATACTAACTTCTAAGATACTCCCTTCATTCGGATTTATTATGGTATACCATAAGGTTTTTTAACATGAATTAATTTTAATTCGTTTTAAAAAATCTTATGATAATAATAATTCTTGACAGAGGGAGAGATTTGAACTCTAGACTAGTAAATATGGGAGGTGAGAGGTGGGAGTAGGTAAATTTGCAAAGGAGAATGAAATGTGCTACTCTCTTGGTTCCAAAATATTGTGTATATTTGAAAATATTCACTATTCTAAATTATTGTGTACATTTTGTAATTCCTCTTTCCAGAATAAGAGGAGACTTGGAAGGATTGACTTGAATTTAGTTCATGAACAAGCATACGAGTTGGACCGGGTATCAAGGAGAAAAATTCATTTGACTTCTTTGTGGGCTTCATGATCCATAATATTGTGTAAATTTTCTCAAATGTACACAATATTTTAGAATAGAGGGAATATAATATATATCTACACCAAACCTATGTACCCATGTCTTAGTTGGAATGCGGCCCACTTTTTGTATAATTCAACAAAAACATGGGTGTATGAGTATGCTGTACAAATTCGGCATACAGCTATCAGTACCTGCCTGATTAAAGCTTTCTAGTACATACGCTTCAAGATGCATAGAGTTGCTTCAGTGACTCAGCTTAAAACAAAAAAGTCCACGACAGATGTCTTGGGCAACCCAAATGCAGGCAGTTCCAAGGTTTATGGATTGATATGGTAGTGAAAAAATGGTGGAATGCTTTTTCTCTGTCTTCACACTTCATAAGGAGGGAGAGAGGAAATTCAGAAAAAAAATGAAAAAAGAAAATTCCACAGCATGGCCGGCGTCTAGGTTGTGGTTGACGTTGCTTCCTTCTCTTCCTGAAGGCATTATCTTCTTTTTGTGATTGGTATTAACTCCAATGGGATGGACACGCGGAATCGAAATATAGGGGCTGGAAGCCATAGCAGGGTGAATTTAAATTAACACAATATTGTTATAGCGAAAAAACAAAAACAAAATTGACTTATGTAGTCTTAAAGCCAGCTGAACAGCAGCCGATAACGGACGTCTTACATTACGTACAACAGAGACAGAATTGCAGGAATAGAAGACCTAGATTAATCTTTGATGACACTATTAATCAGCGCACACGACGCACTTTCTCTTCTTGCCCCAAACCGAGGGACTTCTGGGCATTTGATATCCCCTCTGGGTCTGCAAATGAAATAGTCAGAGTGTAACTCAAAATATGCATTGAAATTCTTTACATACTAAAATTGAGTTAATTCCTGAGAGGTGAAGATATGGGCTCACCAAAAAATTGAGTGAAAATTCGAGTAAAGAAACCCAAGTTGCGTGATGCATAATATGCCATCCCAGGAGGCAGAGGCTTCACAATGGTGTCGATGCTAAATACACGTCTAAGAAACTGCAAAGAAAATACAAAATCAAATTCCGAGTTATATAACAAAATCAGTATAAAAACAGGACAGGCATTTTTCTCTTGAATACAGTTTAATCATTTCTGCCTTTAAATGTTGTACTTTTGCAACATTGAGGTCAATAGGTTATGTAACAAATAGGCCACAACCAGTAACAAATACAAAACAATGAATTAAATGGTCCTTGAAGTTCATCATAAAAGCCAAAAGTTATGTAGACTAGATGGCGCAACTATTAACAAAATTCCACCAAAGCGCTGAGTAGGGAAAAGGAAAAACGTGTCCCACTTAAAAGTTCTAAGCAAAAAAGAAGAAGAAGTTTTATACATATGAGGCATTTAAATGAAAAGAAATATTTTCCATGTCACAATTATAAATTAACTAGGACCAATAAGCACATATAAGAAATTACCCAAAAAAAGCACATATAAGAAGTAACCAAAATAAATCTGTGATGCACAATGAAATCTGCTAGGTTCCCAAAAAGCTGAGACAAGTCTTTTTGCAACTCCAAGCATCTGATACTCCCTGATCCACAAAGAAATTTGTTGACCCTTAGGGCTCAAGATTTGAAGTTGCAATTCTGACCTAATTTTCACACTCTACATGTGCAATTTCATGCTCATCCAAGATGCCCACCCATTTCCTCCTCAGCATTCCTCCCCTCACCAGGAGCCCACTGCAGGTAGTTACACGTAAAATTTCTTCCCCAAGGCATCACATGTTTATGAAACCTAGAAATTAATGATGCAAGTAATAAATAATGTCTGGTTAAGACATAGGAGACCTGCTAACCAAAGTAAAAAGTTTTGATTTGTTATGAAATCTATGCACTTTCCCAAAAGCTGAGACACGTAATTGTTCCAATTCTTACTGGTACTAAATGAATTGACTCAGAAGGCTCAATAGATAAGCTGCCTTTCTGGTCTGATTTTCACACCCAGCATGTGCAACAAGTATATTTTATGCTATCTAAAATGTCATCAGTTTCCACCTAAGCTATCCCTCTCCTCCACCAGGGGATTCAACCTGCTGCTAGTACATTTAAAAGCTATCACCCAAGGTATCTCACCTTTATGGATTCTAGAAATACTGAAGCAAAGTAACAAACAAAGCCTGGTGAATATATAGTCTTCCGGGTTTCCAGGGTTGATTACCCTTTCAAATGTCTAAACATTTAGGCCTTCCAGGTTTCTGAGATCAAGGTCATCCCAGAAAATTTATCACCAAATGATGTATCAGAGCTCCATGGTTATCATTTTGGAGTCTAGATGTAAACCACCAAAGAAGGCTCATAAAAACTTCAGAATATGTAACCATAAACTCAGTTTATCACTGATTATTTGGCCACATTTTTTTGGACTACGTGGTTATTTTAGGTGATTATCAGTGTTATGGACTGTTGTTAGTATGTCTCCAGAATGATTGTTTTCTTGCACTACACAAGAGATTACAGGACAATTTTTAAAGGTATATACAAGCACTGGGGCAAAAAAAAGATACAAAAAACAAATACTCCCCCCATTCCACAACTATAGTCCATATTTCAAAAAAAAGTGATATTTAGGGAAGCCAACTAATTAACCATTTTGCTCCATAACTACCCCTTTTACTCCATCCGCTAATTACTAAATTAGTATAATTTGGATAACATGAAACATGACTATTAATATAGGACATGCTTTTTTCAAATTAGACAATAAATTGAAATGGATGGAATAAAATGTTCTAGTGCATAAAAAGTATGCTCATCCATATCTATTTCTACAACCAGATCGTCTTTCAATTACTAAAGCTAGCATTATAAATTGGACCTCTAACCTGCTGGATGACTTTCATTCTCCATGATCAGAAGCTACAAGAGTTCTTTTCACCAAACAGAGGAAGAAAACAACACGTTGCACAACTTGTTTCCCAGGAAAAGCACTTATCTTTCATGATTTCAATTCTAATAATCCCCAATATTCATGATTGTAATAACACCTTTTCTCTCTTCATGAGAGGCAGATAGGAGCTAGCAACCTTTCTTCTTCTTCTCATCACAAACTAAGTACTCACTACCCAAATATATTACTTTTTCGGGTAAATTCTACTTGACCCCTATGTATTATGGCACAATTGCACTTAACCCCATGACTTATGCAACAAGACAATTTTACCCCTTCTCTTTACTAATAAATCCACATTCTTCCTCCGTTCGACATCCCCCTCTTTTCACCTGGCAAAGGCGGTGCACACAGATCGTCAACATATTACTTGACAATGGCAATGCGCCGGCCTTGCTTTCCCCAATGTAAGAAAAATTAGCTACTTGCCATGGTCTCCATGGCCACCACAGACCCTAAATTTGAAGTAAAATTGGTAGGAGATATCAGGGGTAAAATTATCTTTAATTGCATATTTTCGTAATTTATAGAGGTTAAGTGCAATTTCACCATAATTCATAGGGGTCAAGTGCAATTTACCCTACTTTTCCCCTGCCGGTGCTCATTGATTTAGGAGGGAGGGGGTTTAGAGATGTCAGTTCAAAATTTGCAGAAACAATGTAGAACGGCATTATTGACAATCAAACTATTAGAATAAGATACCATTTTATTCTGTGGAGTCATGTTTTCCTTATGAAGCACAATTCTGTAACTTATGAACAGGTGAAGGTCAGTTTGGAAGTTCACATCTCAGCACTAAAGAATCCCCTCACATTTTAGACTCTCAATTCACACGACACTGAGCCAAAAACAAGCATCTGAAACCTCAGAAAACCAAGGCCATAGAGGCCTCTTATCCTCTGTCTTCTAAAACAATTTTCCTCTCATCAACAAAAGCCACAGGAAGTCACAACAAGATTCCTAAAACAAACCAGTTCAAGCTGCAACCTACATAAATTGCTTAAGTTTTTTGGTAAAGCAACAGTTTTTCGTAGATAAAAATTGCATATACTTAGCACTATCAGGGAAAAAAATTAACCACAAACATTAACACACATAAAAAACAATCCGACAGGTTTTATATCGACATCGGCAGAGCTAGGAAACCAATATCAACATCACCAAGCACAAGTAGTTACAAAAAAGAAGGTATTATTATTAGGATACGGGTGGGGAAGAGACGAGCCTGAGCGTTCCTCTGGAAGCTGTATCTGAGCTCGGGATCGATCTCGGCGACGGGTTCAGGGTCTTTGGGCTTGGAAGAAACGGATTTCTTACGGGGAACCATGGTGGGAGTGGAGCCAGGCTGGTTGGTAACTTTGAGCTTCGCATCCTCGAACTGCTCCGGCTCTTCCTCTCCTCCTCTCCATGGCGCCGAAGACAACAACTTCTTCTTCATCACGTCACCGCAAGGATTTCAGATAAGGACTCAGGAGTCACCAAGTGAGCAGGAGGTCGGGAGAGCCGATAGCTGGCGATGAAGCCAAGGATGTGCGTATCCTTAGATAACGTACGAACGTATCGTCCGATATTCACTGCAGTAGGATACGTTTCAATGTCCTCGGTATGAAACATCGGGCTCCCCCTTGTCCCTGCCCCAGCCGTTCTCCTCTGCGAACAGCCAAGGAGTCCAGTCGGGGCTTTGTCTGGCGGCTGAGATCGCCGGGTCTTCTTCTCCACTTTGCTCTTCTCCATCTTCAGGTACCTCTCTCTCTCTCTCGCCGGGGATTTGTCCGGCGGCTGAGATCGCCGGGCCTTCTGGGGATGGATTGAAGTGAAATTCGATGGTTGTTTCCTATGTAACTTCATGTTCATACTCCCTCCGTGCAAAATTACCTGTCTGCATCAGAAAA
Source organism: Houttuynia cordata (assembly GCA_039654745.1). Classification (NCBI taxonomy): domain Eukaryota; kingdom Viridiplantae; phylum Streptophyta; class Magnoliopsida; order Piperales; family Saururaceae; genus Houttuynia; species Houttuynia cordata. Next base: position 39,906,248 of record CM077504.1, on the reverse strand, counting down.
CCAAAATGAACTGATTTTAGTGCATTTTTGGTTTTCTAATGCAGGCAGGTAATACTAGAAGGTGGGAGCATACGTTATAGGAGTTCTGTATGTGTATCTTTCATATAGAGCTGAATCTTGTGAGCTTCTGATTTGAAAATCCTCTCTCTAAATCTGGAGAGAGGGCTGGGGAAGTGAAGCCTGTTTTGCAATGTTATAGACTAGGTGATTGAAGAATAAGAAGACCAGAAGGTTTTGGTTTTACTGTTTGGTATCGTGTATGCAATTTTCTGATGGTAAATTGGATTTGTAGTGGATTGTAAATGAGTTGGATTATGGGTGATCATATTTTTAGTAGACATTTTGCTATTTAACTTTGCAAACTATCGTCGATAGCTCTGCTATTATTATTGTAAAAAAATGGATATAGCTAAGCATAATCCATAATATAGCAGTACTAAATTCTATCTGTAGATCAGTTTATAGCAAGAGCATGATCCAACTCTGGCTACATTAAAAGAAGAATTTGGTGCAGTGATCTATCTATAGAAAAACACTTATCATGGAGGTTAATGTATTGAAACAGTTTAAGTATGGAACAAAGCCCTTGTATTTGACATTTTAAGTACTCTTATAAAACCATATGCCCAATTGTGGTACAAAACTTTCTTCGTATAAGTATATTCATTGTCTTGATTGTAAAAGGAATTGTACAACCTTGGTTGGGACTCAATTATTGACTGGATGAAGATAATTATTGACTGTACGAAGATAATTATTGGATGTGCTAAGAGTGTGACATATTCTTATGCTTGCCAAGCATTTGCTTATTAATCTTCTTTCCCTTTTGTATTGTTTTCTAGCTGTTTCTAACTTTACAAAATTTGTCTGCAGTACCAAATTGATCATAGAAATTCAAATATATACCTTGAATGTATGGTCCAGACATGTTGCCCCCGATCTTATGTCCTCCTCCCTATGTTCATGCTCTTACTCTTGCTCGATTAGAATTTGTTTGGTGAGAGTGATGGGCCGCTTCCAAATGCGCAGAGAATAAGTTTTAAGATACTATCATGAGCATAATTGCTTTTGAAATGTGTGCAAAAATTACTGTAACTAAATCTGTGTCTGTTTGTTAGAATCCAAATCCAAATCTTGTCTACGAGTTACCAAACAAGAAATTTAAGAATTTGTGCAGGTTTATTAGTTCGCAGTTGAAATACCTCCTGTACAAAAAAATACATTTTGGAATTTAAATCCTTCTCCTGTGCAAATGCAGCTGAGAAGAATTTGGGAATTCTTCCTTTAAACAATTTTTGTTGTTTTGTTAGCGAAAGGATTCGATGAAGCACCTCTCATTTTAGGAAGGGAAGTCCTGTTTCAAGAGGGGCTAAGATGGTGGCAGCCTATAGAGACACTGCCTTCGAGCAGGAGATGCGAGTCAGGAGGAAAATAGCAAACATGTATGTGTTTTTCTTTCAACTCTCTTACTTCTGCCTATCTTCTTTTTATGCATTCTGCAAACAAAAAATAAAAGCTTTCCATTACTGGGAGAGCTCTAAGATGTACGCCATACATTTGTAATCAAGACCTAATTTCTAATCCACTGGAAGTTGAAATGTTTATCTAGAAACTAAAACTGTGATGTATATTGAGGCATAATGAGATAGGCTGGGATTAGAATGTTAAGGGACTATTAGCTAAACTGATATGGATCGGTTGATTTTTCACTGGTGGGAAGATTTTGTTAGTGTGAGTTTCCAGTGCCCATTGCAATTCTATTGGGCCATGTTTCTACTTGTTGATGTTTTCCATGATGACCACAGTTTTAACAAAAGACAGGAAGACTTTTCATCCTTAAAAGAGTATAATGATTATCTGGAAGAAGTGGAGGATATGAGTAAGTCCCATGAGTTAGTACATGTTTTTTGTTGTATAATTGCAAAAGCAGTCCCACGGTTTTTACGATCTTAACTTCCTGCTTGTTGCTCTTTAGCTTTTAACCTAATTGAAGGAATAGATGCTGAAGCCATAAAAGCAAAAATTGCCAATTACGAAGCAGAAAATGCTGAACAGATTATTAATGCACGGGCAAGAAAGGTACTAGATGAATTTTGCTTACTATTTCGTCTGCTCTTTATTTGTTATTCGTGGTTAAATTTTCTAATGTTTGCGTGTTTTTCTATAATTTAAGCTTCTAGTAGTCTTCCCAAGACCCTTTCATCTTCTCAAATATTCGTGATGTTGCTTATTTAGGCTGAGGAACTAGCTGCAGCTCTGAAAGCAAGCAAGGGAGGAAATGCTGCCCAGAAGGATATCACTGATGGGGTAAGTCAGTTGGTAGATAATAGTTCTGCTATTTCCTATATAATTAGTGACGTCTGTGCTAGTTGAATGCACCATATCTGGCATGGGCTCTATCTGTCGATTTACTGGGTAATTTGTTTAATTTCCTCTGCTAAGAAATCGTGGATATAATGCTGTATATTTTGCCTCGTTGGAAAAAGATAATGCAAAGTGTCTGGAAAAGGAGGATGATATTATTACATTCTACTTGGAATATATTTATATGTCCATGTTTGATTCCATCAGTTAAATCTGTTTCCTGACTATTATGCTATTGATTTCCAGATTTGCATTAAATTATATGTATAACTTGGCTTTGTCTCACCTTTTTTAATGGTTCTGCACTGGATGTGTTTTTCTAGTAGCCTAAAAATATGATTTGGATGGACGAAGCAAACAAATATTGGTTGAAATGTTCTTTTGACTTTATCAAAAGACGGGGACGACAATCTTTTTAGCTCAAGTCTTTAAGAATGACTATAATTGATTTTGTTTGTTATAGGGTAAATTGCGCATAGCCCCCATGGATTGTAATAAAAAAGCACTTAACCCCCATGGACTATAATTGATTTTGTTTGTTATATTTTGTCAGTTCAGTGTTTTTTTGCTATAGACTTGTTATTCCACTAAATCCTATTTGTAGTTATACAGTTTTCTTGCTTTTACTTTGTCCTTTGACTCAGTTTATGACCACTTAAAAGAAGTTTTTCATCAAAGTATGTTCTGTGGAGGCTTTATCTTCTATACAGTGAAAGTGCCAAAGGTGTTTAATAGTAGTGGAAAATTATGCAATTCTATGGAAATATAATAAGCGGAATATCTTACTTTTACAAATAGAGCATAGTTCTTGTTCGCACCTTATGTGTGGCGCGCAAATATCATGGACTGATACTTCTCAAGTTCTGAACCTTCCGTCTCAATGGGCAAACAACTCAACAATTAACTGACAACAGTCTCAAATGGTTAAGAGCCGGACATCAAGGTGCCAAAATTTCCCAGGGACCTCTTGGGGAACCAGTTTCTAGTTGCATGTCTTTTGGTTGGACATTTAAGTTGTTAGGCATGGCAAGTCACTGTACAGTGTCATGATAATCATTTTATTATGTCAGCTCAAAGGCAGGAAAAATATTTGCCCCTCGTTTAGCATGTTGATTCTCCGACAGATGAACTTGTACATCTGAGAAAAAGGTACACCATATATGAAGCTTGTGTTTTGTCTTTTTCAGGTTCAAGGGCAAAGCTCGCAACTGGCAGTTGGTGGGGTGACTGGTCAATATGCTCCAACTACTGTTGGAGGTGCATTGGTGCAGCCAAGACCGACGGGAACAGTTCCACAATTGCAACCTGTTCTTGTTGGAAGTGGGTCTGAAGCTCAGGGTTATTTCATTGACGATGAGGAAATGCAAAAGCTTCGTGCAGAGAGAGGAGGTAGAGCTGGGGGCTGGACTATTGAACTCAGCAAGAGGAGGGCGTTTGAAGAGGCTTTTGGCAGCATGTGGATTTGATCATCGTGTGTACACTTGCCATGCACTTCTTTGTGAAAGTTCATTACCTGATCTGTGTAGTCCGGTTTGGTAGAGCTGGGGGTTGGACTATTGAATTGAGCATGAGGAGGGCGTTTGAAGAGGCTTTTGGCGGCATGTGGATTTGATCATCGTGTGTATGCTTGCCATGTACTCCTTTGTGAAAGTTCATTACCTGATTTGTGTAGTCCGGTCTGAATTTCTCCTTGATTCACTAGCAGCAAGACTTCGAAGCTAGGAGTCTGCTTCGAAGGAGGAAACCCCATTATAGGTTTGTCTACTCTTTGATATTGTTTCATTTTTTTCATGTTTACATGTTTTTACTTTTTTCATTTTACACGCTGAAAATTGTGTGCTTGAAGCGCAAGGCTCATCTTTCTGGAGGTAGAACGCCTTGAAGCTCTGCTTCATCCCTTCTAAAATGCATGTTGGATATAGCAAATATATTTTGGTTACAAATGCACATCGCCTCCATATGCACCTGCTTGATATGAAAGGGAGCTATCTAAACGTGGTAACTGCTTCTTTGCCTAAAAAGCAAAGAAGGCATTGCATTTGACCCATGGTGAAATTGCACTTAATTAATATGCCAACTTAATTGTTGGATGATTTTACCCCTGATAGCTCCTACCAATTTTACATCAATGTTAAGGTTTGTGTTAGCCATGGAGAATTACGGTAAAGTAGCTAACTTTTCTTAAAAAGTATCGTTCTGCGCATTATCATTGTCGAGTAATATATTGAGAGTTTATGTGTACCGTCTTTTTGTCAAAGAAATGAGGGGGATGGCGAATGGAGGAAGAATGTGGATTTTATTGATAAAGAGGATGGGTAAAATTATCTCGTCGCATAAGTTATAGAGGTTAAGTGCATATTTTCATAAGTCATAGGGTTAAATGCAATTTTACTACTAATATGTTGGTCCAAGTGCAATATACCCAAAAAGTAATGTTTTTGCAGTATCATTTTCCAAAAGGTAATGTTGGTAATTTGGTCTTCTGTAGCCAACTACCATCTGGCTTTGCTCCCCAACAGTGCAAAAGCCGTTCTCCTCTAGCATGTAGAACGTCGATAGAAATGATTGGCTTTGAAAGAAACCTCTTCACGTAAGTGCCAAAACCGCAGCCAGACCATAAAAAAAATTAAGCATGTTACTTTAGCTTTCCGAAACGCAACAATGCAAATTAAAAAAAATAATCTCCTTCCACTTATAACACAGGACAATAACAAATTTCCAAAACAACTAGAGAAATTTATATACTCATAGTTTCAAGCAAAAAAAATGCATATCTTAAGAAGAAAAGGGATTACTACTGTCCAGGACAGAATGGCTTACTGGAGCCAGTATAACTATCAACAGAATGGCTAGGAATGTTGAAGTGCCTCAAGAGGCCCTCCTGCTCCCTCATGTACCCTTCACACAAGAACTCCCTTGAAAACTTGTCCTCCACTTCCCTGTTCACATCATGCACAAACACGTCCGTATCCCCCTCCTTCCTGCTCCTCGCCTACCATCCCGGACCGTCCAGATGGCACCCCATCCTCCCCGGCGCGCCATCAAAGTACCCAGTTGGCGCATCCACCATGATCAAGTCCCACTCCTCCTCGTACACCTCGCTCGGCACTCCCTTGAGCTTCAATGGGCACTCGGAGAATCTGGGGTCCCCTAACGCCCGGCAGGCAGCCTCCTTGCCCTGCTTCATCAGCTCATCCGCCCCGCTGACCTTGGTGTCGTACTCCACGTGGTAAATCTCCAGTAACGGGAATCTGGACGTGAGCTGCTCGATCCAGGCTTTGTCTTCCTCCAGGAAGACGGTTCGGCCGCCGTAGTTGAGAGAGCTCCACATGAGGCTGTCACGGCCGAGGCCAAACACGAGGAACTTGCAGGGGGACTTTCGTTCGAGTTACTCTGGACGTGACTGAGATCTCTTTGAATGTCTGCTGGGGGGTTATGTTGGAGGTTGAGTAGTGGATGAGAGCTTGGGCTAGAGCAGCTGGGATCTTGTTGCATGGCTCTGCTGGAAGTGGTGGGGCATGACGCTAGTCTGCTTGATTGGATTTGGTCTTCCTTCTGGATGGACTTTGAGGTTGGTTTACGCAGGGGGTGTTGAGGAAAGTGAGAGGCTCGACCTTATGATGAAGAGGATGAGGAACCCAAAGACGATGGCGAAGAGGAGAAGCTTGATGTTGAGAAAATTTTGGGTTTTGGACTTCATGTGTAGGTGGGGAAAACCATGAAGAACTTCCTCTTGTTGCTCTGTCTCTCAGTGAATCCTCAAAGGATGGCTATTGATTTCTGGGAGAAAAATAGAAAGAGAAAGAACCTGGGTATGGAACAGACCTACACAAGGGTGGAAAAAATACTGGGGGAATTCTATGTTTGAGCTCTACAGGAAGAACTGGCTTCTGGCTTGTCCCGTTGACTAGGATGATATAATAGATGAACATACAACCTGCATTCGGTTGGCAACGTGAAGAAGAAAGCAGAGGAGAAGCGGCTCTGGTCTTCGAAATGAAGCAACATTATCTGATGAGATGATTGATCAAGACAGTACAACAACTGAGATTTTCTGTGACAGAAAGATATATGGTGGTTAGATCTGTGGTGTCCTATTAGTTCCTCGTTGTGTATTTTTATTCATGATAGTCGATGGTCTTGGGAGAAGAATTTTTTTTTAATGGGTCTTGGGAGAAGAGAATCATAACTCAAATGTCTACTATTTTCAATGGATAGAGAAATAGGAATAAATGGTTGTGTGGAATGTGTGCTGTTGGTATGGATGATAATTGAGTTGAAAATGCGGAGGAGCTGGTGGTGGTTGGTATATTTGTTAGGAATATTAGGTTCCAGATGCAGAACAAGAAGCTATTACAAGGATTCTTCTTCCTTGTGTTTGATTTAATATTTGAAGGAGTTTTGTGGTGATTCATATCCTTGTTTTCATATATATTGCATTTGCTAGTGTGCATTTTTTTAAGTAACTTTCTTTAAACAAAAATACAGCAAAGAAACAAGGAAGCCTAAAAGGCTACAAGAAGTTAGATTATTGGTGACAAAAGATTAATGGTTGTAGATCTGTGGTGTCCTACTAAGCTCCTCCTTACTGATCGCATTTAAGAAGCTTAGGTAAGATGTAAATAATGCATGCATATAGGTACTGCCTAATTAGGTCTACTTTTTTCAGTAATTGAATTCGGTTTCCTTATTCACTTCATTATGGAAGAGGTTGAGGGTTGGCGGGTATGAGGTTGAGGCATCTTTAAGTTAAAGGACGTATGGGCCAAGGAACACTTCTAAGCATAGGGAAAACGGTGGAGCCTAAAAAGAGTACTGGTATTTGTTGCTCTTAATTAACTATCCCCAAATGCAAGATCTAGGATCAATGGTGGGTTAATCTCTGCTATCACTTCTCTTTTACCTAAAACATACCATCACGTAGTATACTCGCTTTCTTCCAGATGATATTACGACGGAAAGCGGCTGTAAACTAAACTAATGTGTTGTTTGGCAACGAGTCTAGCAAATGAACATTTATGGGGAAATTCATTTGACACGTTCCTAGCCAAAATGTTCTTTTGGTTTGACAATACTCATTTGTCATTTGTGGAGAAATATTGTCCTTGGCATTGATGAGGGAATAAAATAAATTGTACTGTACACCAAGACCATCTGTGGAAGGACCTCATGAGGTTCTTCTTTGGGAAATGATGAATTGACCTCAAATGGGTTGGAACTTGGAAGTGATGGAGATTTGTGGACAAATGCTCATTTGCGCAGAATGAAGGCCATCCAAACATCATTTGCCATGAATAGTGAATCGACTACAAATAATGAAGAAAGCACTTGTGGGAAGTAATTCATTTGTGACAAACAAGACCATCCAAACATCATTTATCACAAATGGTCAACAAATGAGCCACAGATAGGTTGACAAACGATGCCAAAGTTCTTTGGTTGCCCAAATGCCCCTACTGAGAAATCGGTAAATGCAGTGTTCTTAGGAAGTTTGGAATCCATCACGAAGGAATATTGTTGGAGTAGTCGGGACGAGGCTTTTCCATAGAACGATAATTTTCATCAAGAATCTGAATGTAAGGAGCGAGTGGAGTAGACAAATAAAACATAGTTGTAGTGACTTGTGAGTACATTACGCTTATATTGCATTTGTCTGTAACTTCAGCGAAGGGGCCTGATATAACAATATACCTCTTACGTTAAGATTTATTTTAAACTGTTGATAATTGGATTTTTTTGCTGAATATTTGGACTTCTATGAAAGTAATTCCGAGAGTAAAGTTTGCTGAGATGGTTTTTATTGGAGTTTTGCTAAGGTGACAATAATATACTTCCTCCGGTCACTTTTAATTGATATATTTTTTTTTAAATATTAAAAGTGACCGGAGGGAGTAGTAAATTTGGATAAGTGACTCCTTGGCTTCAGCACTAAGATAATAGTATCATTTGCATGACTTAGAGAAGTGAGAGGAGCGCCAATAGGGTCTAGGGGACTCTGCTTAATATAGGATCTGTTTGGTAGAGGAATTTTGTGCCAGATTTTCTTAGAATCAGGTGCTTTCTGTAGAAGAGCGTTTGATTGCTCTATTTCACATGAACTCCGTTATTGAAGTCAACTTTTCACCCCAAATTATGGCAAAAGTCGACTTCACGCAGAATCTCCTCGCAAGGAGATTTTCGCGATGAAGCGCCGAAAGCTGAAAACTCATGAAATTTTTCTACCCGTTGCCCCTCGCTCCTCGTGTCCCCATTTTCCTAGGGTTAAGTTTGAGGGAGAAGAAGGGCGACGACAGAGAGGTGATAAGGGCGGAGAAGAAGTCCAGCGGTGATGAAGTCCGGCGGCTGATCTTTATTGAGGCTTTCGACCAACGACCACGGAGAAATGCGGGCAGTGTTTGATATCTCTCCATTGACGACCACAGAGAAGGGCGTGGCTGATCTCTCTGTACCGGCCATCCACCGGCCAGTTTGCACTTTGAACTTTGAACTTTGAATTGGCTTCTCCTAAGCCTTTAAGTCAAAATGGTACAAAGGTTTATTACATAGGGTATACAACACAAGACCTATCCACATATAATATTGGGGTAAAGAATGCGTATTCGTTTTGATCACATACTTGGGCCATGGAGGGTTTTGGAGCAACCTGGACCCTAGCCCCAAACTCTTGGGTTTATGAACTGAAATGCGGCTGCAAAAGCCAGGAGGAGGAGGTGGAGAGGGAAGCCATGCCATGAAGTTCGTGGTGAAAGCTTGCAGCAATGGAAGAGCTCGGACGGGGATTCTCCACTTGGGCGGCAACTGCCCCAGCCCAGTCGAGACCCCTTCCCTTCTCCTCTCCACCCGTAAAGGCCTTCCCTTTTTCATCCCTCCCGACCTCCTCTCCACTCTCCCCGCTTCCGATTCGCTTCTCCTCCAGACCAGCCCTCTTCACTTGTGAGTATCCTGGCCACCCACTGCTCTTCCTATCATTCCTGTTGAAAATATTGTTACTGTCGAAAATGTGTAATTACGTATGGCGATTAAAGTGTCTGCTTTTACTATCTTCAATTTTCGATGATATCTTGATACTTGTAGCTGGTATATGTTGAACTTGGGTATCTAGATTTTGGACTAGTTCATTGCAATTCGATGTGGTGCTTAAGTTGTCTGTTTCTCTAGTCATGTGTTACTGTTGCTGGATGGTGAAAGGATGCTGTTTTAACTTTTAAGTTCCAGAAACGGAGATCAAATACCTGAACATATAGCTGAGGCTTTTTTAAGTACTCCGTCCCAGATTAATAGCTTCATTGGGAACAGAAGTAGTGGTTTTAATTTATTGGTACTTAACGACTACAACTTTTCATCAATTCGATGGTGCCCAATCACTTAAATTGGCCAAATGGAGCTATAAAATATGAGTTTTTTTTTTTTAAAAAAGGAGCTATTTCGGATAGGTGGGCTGAACTCAATGGAGTTGTATTCCTGGATTATGTACTTCTCAGCTAAGTCCTATTATGTAGTTTGATACCTTCAGGAGATCTAGGCGGTGATCCGATATATGGTAGTGTTTGTGTCTTTTTAACTGAGATTTTCTGGGCGTTCTTTGTTGCAGTTTAGAGTGCCCTTCAGCCAAGACTACTTCAACCATTGGAGGTTTATCTCACATGGTTGGTTTGCATCATCATGGTTTTATAGCTGCTCCAAGAGATTCTATAGTTTGCCTTCCTGACTTTGAAGGCACAAACAAACATGGAGCTTCCCTTGAAACACCCTTTGGTCGGATGCTGGTAACATATGCCCTCCTTTTTAAAAAAAAATGTTTTCATTGCCTTTCTTTGACTTGAAAGTAATAAACATTTTAGCTCAGGTAAAACCTGCATATTACATGGAAACTGTTTCTTCCTTAAAGCCAAATCTATGGGCTAGTTTAGCTGACGAGGTTCCAGCTTGGGTTTCAGAAAAGAGGAACAGGACTTCGGTGGACAGAACAATTCGTTGGCTTGATGAGTGCATTGGTTTAGACCCGGTTCGTTATTCATTATGTATTTACATCTCCAATATTCGATTATGTTCAAATTTATGAACATTTTGAACATATGATGTGCCTCTTTTTTCAATAAAAGCTGTGTTAATATGTTTTTTATGGTAATTCAATAATGAAAAGAAAAGTGTGGAGAAATATATCAAATATCTAGAAGGTTATTTGGGTGTGAACGAGTAAACGTTAATAAGTTTTTCGTGATGTACAAGACAGACAAATTATGACTCTGTCACATTAAAGCTGACTTCCATATTAAATTTAGGCAGGAGGAGGGTCTGTTTTGGGAGCCATTGTTGGTGGCTGTAGCTTGGATGAACGTAGACGATCCGCTCAGGAAGTTTCGGATAGAAATGTTGCAGGTCGGCTTATCTTTCTGTAATACCCAACTCTTATAAAAAAGTGATTTCTTTCTGTACTCTTCTAGTAAAAAAGGTTGAATTTTAACAAATTGATTACACAAATAATTAAAGAAGAAATAAATCAAATGTTCTGCGCTTTAAAGATTTCTTGGTTTTTTGCTATAACTATTTTGGCCTCTTAATCTTTCCTCACTTTCTCTCTCTTTCTCTCATGTACCCCGATTTCCATAATTTTCACTCTCTTAAACACACAAACATAAAAAAGCTAGATGTAAAACATGGCTGCAACTGGAGGTCACTCATAACTTTGATGGCCTAAGTTTGCTTGCATAAAGCTAAATTACTTCCCAATATGAGGCCTTCTTAGTTTACCTACCTTTCGTAGGGATCCACGTCAATAATTTTGCCATCTGAAAATGCCTCAACAAAGTAATAAGCATTCAATTTTTTGTATGTGTCAGAAATTTGTTTTATTCAGCTGGAAGTCTGTTACTTTGTTTAAGCTGTTTGGATCTAGTTTGCATTGTTGTTGCAATAATCTTTTTATAATGCTCGTTAGGCTATTGGATAGGAGGTTTTGGCCTTGGAGAGACCATTGATGAACGCCCTGCTCTTCTTAATGCGATCGCAGTAAGACCTTACACTCTTATTATCAAGTTGTGTGTATAAGGTTTCTTTTCACTTTTTTGCCCATTATCATAACTCCATGCAGTTTTCTATAAGAGATTGAAAGAAAATTCTTTTCATCAAATGCAGCTGATACTTAATGATTATTGTTTTAGGACATTTTACCTGGAGAAAAACTACGTCAAGTTTGTGGACTTGGACTTCCAGGTTTAGCATTGTAGCACTATCCTTGCAAGTATATGATCTACACATTTGTTTTAAAATGAGGTTCTCTCTCTGGTGGTTGAAGCTCTGAGTTACATGAAGCTAGAAATCAGCCTAGTCAATTTTTTTCTATTGAATGATTTTTTGTTATCTTTTCAGTTATTGATTTACATTATCTTATGTTAGTTGTAGACAAATTATATCTGATGAGTTTGATGTGCATCTACAAGGAAAGAGAGAGGTGGTTTAGATCTCCTGGAAGCACAACTTTTAGACTCCATATAGTGGAGGATATCCATCATTACTAATATGCATGCATGTCAACAAATAAGAAACCTAATGTGTAGACTAGTTAAGACCTAGGAAGCACCGATACGGATACGGCGATACGATACGGGTACGGCGATACGGCAATTTTTAAAAAGTCCCGATACGATATGTCGGGGATACGTTTGTTAAAAAAATATTTTTTATACACATTTTAAGTTGGTCCTTAGTGTCAAAAGTCAATGAACATAGTAAATAAATTTTAGAAAAGAAAAATACAGAACAAATCAGAAAGCTAACACTTTGGCTCATCACTTTCCAATATTTTGATGAACAAAACAAATTACAAATAACATAATTACCATTTTATCAATAATTTGAGCACGTATGATCAAAACAAAACTAGATTAAAAATAAACCCAGAAAACACAGCAGCAATCAGAAAGCCAACTCCCCATTTTCCATCACAGTCCAAAAATTAAACATACATTTCCCAAATCAATCACACAATCAACCTCCATTGATGTAATAATCACAAACCAACAAGCTCGAATAAATCCAATACCTCCGGTCAAAAGAATCATTAGCAGAACATCCCAATGCAACCACCCCAAAATAAATTATATTTTTGAAAATAAGCATAATGAGGAATAAAGATTTCATATAAAACAATTATCCCAAAAAAAAAAGATTTCATATAAAATGTATCGGCCCCGTATCCGATACGTATCAGAATTTTTTTTTTAAAGGCACGCCACGGATACGCAGGCAGCCGTATCCGTGGCATATCCGTATCGGATACGGATACGTGAGCCAAAATCCCGTATCGGTGCTTCCTAGGTTAAGACCAGAATGTTGTGTTCTTCCACACTGCTTATTATGGTAATATCCACTACATTGGTTGATACATTCGATGCCTGACGTATGGTATTTTACCATGTTAATGTGTGACAATTTACATAATAGATGTAAAAAAATTTGACAATTAGTTGATAGATATAGATTGGATCCGTGCAAATGAGTTACTGTTTCTTTTCGTGCAGAGGAGGTTTTACAAGGTGTGGCTTCTGGAATTGACCTATTTGATTCTACGTATGTAATATAGAATCTTTGTAGCTTCCTAAAATTACTTAGCCATTCTTTGTACAGCCTGACATATGGTGTCCAATAAATGTAGCTATATCTACCATCTTACCCTTGGGGGTGTTGCACTTGTCTTTCCTCTCAAAAGAGAAGAGAGACACGCTTCAAAATATCAGTTCGGTGACATAGGGAGTGACTGCACAAAGATTAATCTTCGTGCCACTAGTTATAGGTAAGTGAAAGCATCTCTTGCGCACTTGCTTTTTCTCTTCCTTTCTTTCTATTTTCATTCTTTCCTTTCCTTTTTTTTTTCTTTTTGGTGACTTTGCAACTAACCAAACATTTGCAGAAAAATGACAACCTTCTGAAGCCAAAATGTCTGTAGCTTGGCTTTTTGCTCTTATTAGCAAAACTACAGTCAGAAAAAACAAAGAGAATCAAGCTTTGCATGTGATAGTTGTTAGTTAAAACTTCTCATAAAAGTTCAAAGTTTGAGGGAATTGGATCTGTTTCTAGTCGAAGTCCCCTTGTGCCCTTTTGCGAGCTAGAAACAGGTTTGTTTGCACCTGGATTCCGTTCAAAATTTGACAGAACAAATCTTGCAACCTGTTGCAGACCCTGACCTGGGCAGAAACTGTTGCTGTTCGTGTGACTTGTTTGGGGGAAGCACTAACACCTAGGAACTAACTCTTGTCAGCCGAAGTTTTATGTTAAAGAGACTTGTTAAAATTTTATTACTTCAGCGAATAGTCTTTTTCACAGAAAAGTAATGCAATAAGCATGTGAAGGGATGGAAGTGTACTAGTGGAAGACTAGACTTCTAATTATAAATTATATACTTCTAATTATAAATTATATACCTGTATATCTCACCATCATGGTTATATTAATATTTCATGTGCAATCATCATGTCATGAAGCCAATCCACATAATTGGAATGGTGTATAATGAATATGATGATGTTGAATCTTCTTATCATTGTCCCCCTCCTCAGAGGGTTGCGTCAGGAAGGGCATCCGGCGTAAAAACTGACCACTATGTTTCTTTATGTGGATTTTGTACTATTTTGATTCCGATACGAGTGAAACATGGTTTATAATCCATGCCGCCAACCCCAGATTGCTGAGATAAGGCGCATGATGATGATGATACCTGTATATCTCACCGATTCTTCGTTTTTTATTATCCTCTTAATATTTGCGAGTAAGCTTTTTTAGTTTTTCACATGTATTATTCAGAAAACTGTTAGAATTTGTTATGAGTGATTGAGATCCCCTGCCTGTTTTGATATCTTTTTTATTCGTAATTTGAAAGGCTCATTTGGACATTGTTGTTCACCATTTTCCCTTTTATTTGATTTTCCTCGAGAAAGTTGTGATAGTTTTCCTCATTGTAGAGTCTTAAATATGGGTGAAACTGCCACTACATATTGCTTTCTTTGACTTTTCTTATAGTAACATTGAACTTTCTTTCTGATATGCAGAAAAGACACGTCACCCATCTTAGATAATTGTAGCTGCTATACATGCAAGAATCACACGAAGGCTTACATCAATCACCTGCTAAATGTGCATGAAATGCTAGCTCAGATTCTTCTGGAAATGTAATCCCTGTCCACATCTTATTATCTTATTTCATTCAGACATGCGCATATCATGTGAGAATTTTATGTTTTTTTGCAGTCATAATACGTACCATTATATTGGCTTCTTCGAGTCAATAAGGGAAGCAATCAAATGCGGAGAGTTCGACTTGTTTTACCAAGAGTTCATGGAGAGAAGACGGAAGCACCTCGTTGATTACCCTATGCAATTTTGACTTCCTGACCGACAAATTTTAGACGTTGTTTACTTTAACGTCATGCATATACGGGGACCGTTTGGATGCACTCTTTCTGTGGGAGAAAGGGGCTTTAAGGGGAGAGAAATGATATTTTATTTAAAAAAGTGTTTTGATGATATTTTTGTACCAGAAAAAAAAATTAGCAGAAATAGTTGGTTTATGGCATAAAGTTTTTAGCAGTTTTTAAAGGGAATTAATTTTATTTATGATAAATTTACCCTTTTCAATCTCTTAAAAAAATAAACTTTTTTGTTATAGGAAAAGATGCTAAAGAAAATAAGGGAAAAGTAATTTTTCTTTCTTCATTGAAAAATATCAAACGTGGGCTCACTGTCTGTGTGCCTTAGAGAGACACCACCTCAGTCCTTACTTTTCTAAACCAGTTAGAAGCATGGGATTCCGTATCGGATATCGGTATCGTATCAGTCGGCTTAAGAGACAAAATATCGGAGATATATCGGAGATATTTGTAAAAAAATATCGGTAGTTAAAAACTAGTTTTTACCATATAATTTCATAATCTAGCTTTTAAAATGAGTTATACTAATTTAGACAAAGCATAGATTTTAAAATATACATATTAGGATGGGAAACAAGTGGGAAAGTTACTTTTTTCCCCTTTTTTTTAAAATTTTTTTTTTTTTCGAAAATATTATTTTATTATAAAATAGCGATATATCGGTCCGAAACCGATATCGGCGATATTTGAAAAAAAAAAAAAATCGATATTTATCCATCTCGTTTTATCGGGTGGGGCCCGATATCGATATATCGCCGATATGAATACAGGGGTTAGAAGGCGGTTCTGGGTTACTGCAAGTTAATTTATCCAATCAAATGCTTATTGAAGCACACAAAAGATAGAAGAATCCACGAATATAGGTACATACGTTGTGACGTATTAAATTGAAAAATGCAACCAAGTTATCACTCCCTTTTGGTTTTGCCAAATTTTTGCACCAGATTTTTAATATGGTAACTATCCAAATAGTGTATGGGCCTGAACAGATGGTGGTAAACAACTTGTGTCATCTGTCATGTTTGTTTTTTCAATGATATGGTTGTGTATTTTTTTGGCAACAAAAGCACTTTATGAGGCTTGGCAAGTATTACTACAGGAAAATTGAGCACGCTATAAACAAGCACAGAAAACAAACAAAGAGGCAAGCCAATATCAAACCTCTTATAGTCACCCTAGGATCAAGCATTGCTTATGTGTCTTAACCGGAGAAGCATAGCATTTTTTTGTTGTTCGAGCTACAATATATACATAGCATTGCTTATTAGCCTCTTGGTGCTTTTTTTCCTTTCAAAAGATGAGAATTCACTTGCACCCTTCTATGCATGTGCGCCGTTGATTTTGATGATTGAGGATTCGTGATGGCAGAGGATATGCTGGCGGACAGCCCCGCTGGTCTGCCCTTTTTCGGGTTAGGCTTATAAAAGGCTTTTTTGGTCTACTAAAACATACTCCCTCTTGTCACTTTTATTAAACAATTAGTAAAAATATCATACCAAAATTAGATGATATTGCTCCCTAATTATTTTTCTGGCCGGAGACGGAAATAACGGCCACCCTGCAGACCCTAGGTCGAGATCGAGGATGAGAGGCCTTCGCTGTGACTCTGCTATCTCAGAAAAGCTTATACTTTTAGGGGCCGTTTGGAGAGTGATTATTGCAAAAACATCCAGACTGGATTTTATATCTAGTGTAACATCCATGTGGATGAGGTGTTTCAGCTGGATATATAAAATATCCAGATGCTACAGTGTAGCAAAACATCCCATCTGGATGTTTTGCTTTTAATCACGCCCCAAACGGCCCCTTAATAAGAACCCACATCTCAATTAAAATTGACCCATTGACTCTCTCAATTAAAATTGACCAGAGGGAGTATGCCTTGTTTGGTCGACCATTTCTCGATTCCACAGACCAAAAAGCGAAGCAAAAAAGCATGCCTGGTTCTCCTCACGGCGACGGAAGTGCGGAAGCTCAGTCGATCGAGGACTGCCGGAAAACGAAAAAGGTTCTGCCTTTACCTTCGAAAACGCTTCTTCTTCGTCTCTCTCCCTCATCCCTTTTCCTCTTCCTCCCCTTCCTGAATTTTGTCGGTCTTTAATCAGACTGCAATGCTGCGTTTTCCCATTTACCATCCTCAGAAAAAGGGAGGAACCTGCTTTTTTTGTTACGCAACTGTTTTTTTTTTAATGTTCTGATTCGTATTTATGGTATTCTGCGATACGTTATTCATGTTATGTGGTTATTCACTTTGTAAGTTGCTGATTGTCTCACATTGAATGTATGAGTATCTACGATTAAACTGTAAGAAGAGCATGAGGAGTACTAAAAAATAAGGGTAGCTAAATGCATAGATTAAGTGAGCTTAGATACTGCATTATTTGTGATAATCATGTCTTACGCATAAGGCCAACACTTTCCATTGAGCTTTTTGATTGAGTACAATTTGTTAAAGATGTGAAAGACGAATGAATAAGGTTGGATGTTTGTTGTATGAAACTGAAATTGTGTGCTTTGGAGGTATCGTTCCCTCAAATAGCGATTAGGAGGTTTTAGTTTCCCAGAAAGTACCACTCTATCTATGTTCTTAACTACGTTTTCTTCTTTTACTACAGGGAAACGCATCATAGTCCTAATTAAAAAACCAAAAGGATGTAAAATATTCTTCATTTTTTAGTAGTATTGAGATTCATTGTCATACCAGCTATTAGTCAATTCTTTTGATTTTGTCTGGGGATTCACTTTTGTCCTTGTAAATCATGTCTCCAATCCCCATGTTCATATAGAAATTGCCTGTTTCTTCTGATTAGTGGACATAAAATCCAATATATCCTTTTTGTCCATATATGTTACTCCATCCTGTTTTAATAGCTCCATAAAACAATGTTCATTTTTATAGGATGGTGGAAACCCCAACTAATGGGGGGAAGAAGAGGATCAAAATCCATTTAATTTAACCATATGGTGCATCTAAACGGGACTGCCCTCTTTTCCAGATGGAACATCTAAAACAGGACAGAGGGAGTATTTAATATGCATACTGTTCATTGTTTTACCTTTTATTACTCGGAGGAGCACAACTATGTCGCTATACCCTGCATAGAGAGGACCGATTGTTCACATTACTTTGATGAGTTCAATTAGGGTTTTGATAACTTTTTGTTTGTGAATAGGATATAAGGTTGCTAACTATTCGCTGTCCGTTTTTCTGAAATGTAGAATTTGTTTGTCATTTTAATGAAAGGTAGTGTTCATTTTTGTTTTAGCTTAAGTTTCTTGACATGAATCAAGCAAACCTTACGGCTAAATTTGAATTCGATTCATGATCGATATTTGATATTGATTTTGCAGTTTCATCTTTCATGTCATAGAACATGACAATTTACTTCCTCTGTGTATATTAGATCTGCAAGCATGTTTCTTGAGGTAGAGATATCTGAAAATGTGTCAGTCCCTCCTCAAGGCCTTCAGGGAAAAGGATTGTTGCTTCGAGAGTCACTGATGTATCAAATCCTTGATGATGTATCGAAGAAGAAAGCAGCCAAGGATCATGGATATTATCTTTTTGTCAAAACATGGAAATCAATGGGCGAAGGAAAAGTGAGAGAAGTTACAGGTGATGTGTTGTTTCCTGTAAGATTCAGCTGTATCACCTTCAAACCATTCACAGGTGAAATATTACGGGGCAAGGGTGTTTAACGTTCTGAAACTTGGAGTTTTTATGAGCTGTGGCCTGTGGGCCAATAAAGCAAGTTTTCGTATCTAACACGACAATGGCTGGATACCACTGTTTCTGGTGAAAATCCTATGTTTTTGAACAGTAAACGTTCGGAAATTGTGAAGGGTGCAGAGGTACGGTTCAAGGTGCTAGGATGGCAGTGGAGGGAGGCCGATAGAGATTTTTCTGTTTTGGGGACTTTGGCGATTACTTGGGACCTATTTCAGATTGAAGGGGGATTGTCTGGTGCGGTTATGCTGGGAGATGGGCATATGCTGGGGAGACTTGTAAGGGAATTAACAAAAGATCTTCTGTTGGACGACTTCAATGTAAATTGTACGCTGAATAGACTTCTAAAAACTTATTTTGTTCATGAAAAATGTTTGTATTAATTTATATTGTAGTTACCAGTCTTTGTAGCGGGCAAAAATGCATTGCCAAATACACTTCCAAAAACTTGGTTTGAAGCTCTTCTTTTTTTACGTGCTCTCTTCTGAAAATGTCTGTACTTGATTAAGTAAAAAAATGTTCGGTATTAATCAGTTGGGCGTGTTATTCAGACGAGGGCAGATGTCCAAATAGATTGATTTCGTTCAAGCTACGTGCTCTCTTTTTTATTTTATTATGGCAAAGAAGAATCACTTCACGATTATCTGATCCACGTCATCGACTATGATCTCCTTGCTATTGCGCTGGCCACATTCGTCCACTTCCGACGTCCTTGAATGCACCTCCTCCGGCAGCTATGAGCCAAGTTCCAGTGCGTCTTTGCAGAGCACACTGCCTGCCCTGCACACAGCCGATCTTCATCTGGAAGTATCTCATGGGAGATTGATCTCCTTGTCGTCTGTGAGGAAGACGGTTGTCCGGCTGGGATTCAGCATGAATATGGTTGATATATGGGAGGGCGGTTAATGCGAAGACGAGGAGGTTGCAAGGGGCTCCTTGGTTTTGAGATGAAGGAGAGGAGGTGGAGCTCCTTTGGTTTTGAGACCATGATCATGTGGCAGTGTGCATTGCGCGTGCGGTGATTCTCAAGAGCAAAACGCAGTTTCTCTTACCACCATGGAATGGATATCGGTAAAATATCTGTCGGCCAAAGAGACGAAATATCGGAGATATTGTATAAAAAAATATCGGTGGTTGAAAACTAATTTTTACCATATATTTTCACAATCTAACTTCTAAAATGAGTGGTACTAATTTAGAGAAAGCATAGATTTCAAAATATGCATAAAAACGCATATTATGATGGAAAACAAATAGGAAAGTTTTTTTTTTCAAACAAAACTTCAATTTTTTTTTTGAAAATATTTTTTTTAAAATGGCGATATTTAAAAAAAAATTAAAAAAATAAAATTGACTTGTATTGATGTATCAGGTGGGGCCCGATACCAGGCATTCCATGGTTACCACACCAAAAAAATGCTCGATATTAGTAGATTGGTGCGGCAGCTGAAGATGGCGGATGCAAGGGGTGGACAAAGGTAAGGAGGAGGGTGGAATAGAAGGTGTGGATGAACCACAAAATCAAAACCCATGTGACCTCTCTTATAGGCTCCATTCGTCCCCTAAACATGGCTGGTTTAAATCGGACAACTAAAATTACATGGCGAGTTAAACTTAACCAAATTGAGCAGGCACTCAGATAAGGTTTGAACCAGACGAGCTATCTTGGTAGTTAGAGAGCTGGCCAGCTATCAAAGCAATGATCGTCCTCACTGACAACGCCAACAACCTTAAATTCCATGATGATCAGCATTGGCTGTATTCAACCTTGCATCCTCTTCCTCGAGCTCGTTTGTTCAAGTTCGAGTATGGCAGCGTAACCAGTTTTCAGTTTTCATTATAGCAGAAATTATTGTTACCAACTATTCTTTTTTTCGTTGACAGAACGCGAAACTTGCTTACCATAACAAGAGATTCCAAAGAAAGCCACAGATATGTTCACTAAGAGAGATCCTCTCGAATCTCTGCTCCCAACTTAGATCAGGTGAAATCTAATAAAAGCACACTCCAGTATCATATAATTGATCGAAATATGGTTTCCTTCTCGTGAATAGAGTTAAGAAAACAGTTTCTATTTTCACATATTATGGTCCATGGGTGCACTTCTATTTCTTCCCACTCTTCTTCAGACCCGCACCTCCAAAACTTCCCTTCTGAGATGCTTTGGCTCTCAGTTCCTTAAGTGCCTGCTCGTTCAAAAAGCAAGACTATTAGTTCACCACTCGCCCAAATTTCACCAATAGAAACAAGTTATAAAAGTGCCCAGAGGGAGTAACAACCAGAATTAAATCGAGAATGAAACCTCACCTTTTCTTCATCTTTCTTCTTTTGAATATTAACCAAATCATGCTGCAAAATATACAGAGTGTCATTTTTTTTAGAGTACAGTCCTGAGAAGGAGGAACACGCGTCCCAAAGAAACATCCACCAAAAAGTCGCCACATAAACAAAAGATCATACAACTTAATCCTACCTATACTTGACACATTTTAAGGTTAAAATATGACAGATATACATCCAAAAGTAACATTCACCCCAGGAACAGACCACTGAATAGTTAAATGAACAAAGGCTTTACAACATGATACACACCCACCAATTCCTTTGTCTAAGAAGAAAGCCATCCTACATAATTCATTGATTATACCTTCTGTGCATGGTTGGCTAAAATAGATCTTCCCTTTAAGTGGATCATATCTGTGTTACTAATGTTTTCACGAGGCAACTAAAATTCCAAACTAAATATACCTTCCCTATAAGTTGATACTCCCTCCATCCAGAATTACTATCACCATAAGGATTTTCATAATGAACTGAAATTAGTTCATTTTGGAAAACCTTATGGTGATTATAATTTCGTACAGAGGGAGTATCACTAATTTTTATGTGAGGCAACTAAAATCCCAATCTAAATAGACCATCCCTTTTGATCCATATCTCTAATACTAATGTTTTTTAAATGCCTATCTAACAGAATTGTTAGACCCAGCAGACTAGCACCAGCTGGTTTATGACGTGCAAAATGATCAACCTGATCATATCACGACTATTTAATTAGACAATCAAGCTCCTCTAGCCAATAACATCATTGGTCATATGGACAAAATATCCAAAACATTTCAGTCTAAGCACCATGGACATCATAAAAGCATTAATGTACAATGACCTTTCATCAGCTTGAAATAATCTAATTTTAATTGAAACCCTCTCACTACATTCTTCTACACCCTTAAGACCAGTAAGCGAACCCAAAAAAGTATTACAACAGATCCATCAGCCAATAACCACCATAAACAGACTATCCATAAAAGCATATCTTAAGCTCATCCGACCAGCTTAACACAAACATCCGCACAGGGAAATCAACTGAACAGAAGAAAACGCCAAATTATAAACTAACTTATAATGGAGAAAAAAAGGATAACTTATTTAGAACAAGTACCTCATCATAGTCCTTTTTTTCAGCTTTGGGCGCCTTCAGGGGCTTCGCCTTCCCACCTAAAAACCATTTAATTCAATCAATTTCATACATATATAGGCACATACAAACCATCCATCGAACATAGAGCCCCCTCCACAAAAAGAAGTAAATTTTTTCTGAAATTCAAAGCAATAAAGGAAAAAGATGATACCTTGCTTCGAAGACATGATTAATTGATTAACAGAAAGCTCGAATCGATGAGAAGGGCGGTGAACAAAAGATGATTGAAAATCAAAGCCCTAATTCCAGACCAAAATCGAGGAACGGGGAGGCTGGGATTGGGGATTGGCCCTTTTATAGCCAGACTTTCCAGGATCACAGCATAGGTTGTGAACCGGGGCTCGCCCATGCTTTTCTGTCCGAGCGCTGACCTGATTAACCCGGGTCAGGAGGTGGTCGGGTTTTTTCATTTTGTGTTTTGGCCCTTTGGGGTCCTTTTACCGGGTTTTGTTTTTTTTTAAGAAAAAACACTTGCCCACTAAAAAAGGAATTGCAATTTTTCTTTGCTACAAAGATCTGTCATTGATACTCATTTATATTCTCTACCACAGCTCTTTCGAATTATTTTTCTTTTTTTTTTTTAAATCTGTAATTCTTTTAATGTGTTTGTAAGTGGACTGATAAGGTCGATTCACCTTGACAGTTTTTTGCGGGCCCTCCCAACTATTGTGCCTTGATCAGGATTTAATGGCCCCCTAATATTCGACTCTTCTAAGAAAATTGTTGGATTAAGGGACCGTTTGGGGCGTGAAAAATCAGCTCCATCCACATTGAATAATCCACTAACTTAATCAGGTAGATTTTTCAATGTGGATGTAGCTAATTTTTTACACCCCAAATAGCCCCTAAGTTCAACACTTATGCCAGGGGCGGACCCCATAGGTTTCATCTATTTTACTATAAATTATATATATATTATTAATTTTTTATAAATAGACTTAATTCCCTTGCTTGACCCTGTCTTAAAATGGCCTGACCCCCTTCCTTGAAAATCCTGCCGCCCCTGCTTCAGCCCACCATTTGTTATTCCACCCAAGAGAGCGTGGATTCGAACTCAGGACCTCCACCTGTGGTCCTAGCTATCGACCAAACATCCCATTGGTTCATTCTTTTGAATTGTAGATAACCTCTTTTTGCCCACAGTTGTAGACGCTCTTCGTCATTGCTCGGAGAATCATGCCTTTTTTTAGCTGTAGAGCCTAAAAATCAGAATAATGCTACCAGTGTCCCAATTATTTAGCATGAGCATGAGAATTCTAGATAATTTTTCAATCTGAAGGCTGTCATTGCCAGTTCTAATAGACAGAAAAGTGTTTCTACGATTGAAAAAAGGGCTGAGGAAGGCCGTCACCATATCTTCTAGGATTACCCTTCCTCCGTGAGATCCCAAAACATAATGGCAGGAGCAACAGTGACCTGCAGTAGGGCAAGACATCGCGGGGTCCAGAAACACGATGACAGGAGAGGCAGACACCCGCAGTAAGGTTAGAAATAGTAGCAGCAATCACCACACTTTATCCCACTTCACCTCCTTCTCCAATAGAGTACAGTTAATAACCTGAAGAAAGAGCATTGTTATCTAAAGCATTAAACCCTAAGATCTGCAATCCTCAAGTGCTTAATTAACTCCCTAAATGTAATTTCTGAAAGGTTCTAGCCTCACCTGCTCCATCTCTTACTGATCAATAGAAAAGTCCGTAGGCATCCCTGTCTAGGGTCGGTTCTATTAACGTAACTTATTTTTTTATACAATTCACGTAACTTAACACTAGCAGAACTAATAACAAAAGGGAACACATGCAGATGCAGAGAAAGCTCATGAGTCAAGACGAAATATCAGATACATAGAATGACAAAAGATAAAAATGCCTCGAGTACTAAGAATTTAGAGTTCAGGCCGAAGTACCCCAAACCTATAGCATCCAAGTGAAGGGCAGGATATAGATCTATTTACATGAGGCCAACACAAACTCTATTACAGGTGAATCGATATAACTAATGGGAAGTCTAAAACTCAAGATGCACCTAAACAAAGATTGTCAGCTCTGGCCTTCTAAAGATATTCTCTGCTTCGTTCTCCAGCACTGGATAAGCAGCAACAAGTGCATTCTGTGCTCCAATGTACAATGAATTGTAGATCTTCCAGTAGACCTCCCTCACTTTTCTTGCCGGATGGAACAACCCCTGAAGACAGAAATTAAGAACAGCGGCTGCACCTAGTGCCACTCTCATCCCTTCTATGGATTCCATTACAGCATTTATAACGTGAGGGGAAGTCTCAAAAATGTTGGGCCACACGTAGTTCAACAAATGGACCAATGCATCCTCACAGCCCAGTCCTGCAACTCCTAATGCCATGTGCTTTACTGCAGAAGCAGCGGTCTGCCTGTGAACTAAATCACGGTCCATCAGGGCATCCTCAAGTAATGGTGTCACTGCATATATATAGTCTTTTCCCATCTCTCCTATGTACTCAAACAGGAAAGACAGGGATTTCAAAACTCCATTTTGCACATTTAGTTCTGGGACACGATACTCGTTCATCAAAGCAGGAAGGACCGTGAAAGGAGAGCAAGTTTCAGCGACAATGGCAATAGCCACTGTCATGCAGACACGATTCTGACGTTCCTGTACCTTGAGATTGTTCAGCAATGTAGCCAAAACATCTTGTGGCCCAATTGCTTTAGCTATATAGCCAAAAGTATCCCACATGATCTTTTAAAAGCTTACTTATTCCTCTGATAAGCTGTATTTCTGAATCGTAATCCTCTTGTTTCTTCTGTTATGTATTTTTTTTAAAAAAACAACAACATTTCACCGATTGGTTAGGAATCTCCTCATCAATTCGATCCATTGAGAAGAGGTATACATTCTCCATAATTTAAACTTTTTTTATAAACTTTAAATATTTAATTCCAATAAGCTCATAGTTGTATTACAAAGAACCAATCCACTAAGACAATAGCTTCGAAAGATAATAGGGCTGAGATACAAACATTTCATCCACCCAGCTCCTCATAGCTGGAAAAAATCCGAGCTTCGTGGGCAAGGGTATGCACACACGTCTTTAGCTGCTCCTTTTACTTGCACTTAACCGGAAGACAAGCTTCGCAGTAGAGACGTCAAACTCCATCCCGCGAGGTATCCACCAAACCTCCAAACAGACAGCATAAGCCAAGTAGGCATAATTTAAACTATTGAAAAGCTAGCTTGGGCAAGTGCATGTGAAAATTTTCTGCTCAAGGATGATCATCCATCAGGCATGAAAAAGGGCGAAACAGCATCCCAATTCCCACGACTCCCACTCCCACCCCGCCCGTTTTATGCAGGGACACAATCTAGATCGCACAGCTACCAGGAAATCCGTATGAGGATGCTAGCCATTCCTATGAAGGTGCTAGCCTATGTGCCTCTTGAAAGTATAAGCTTAGTACTACCAACAGAATCAACCACCAAAATTTACTGCACATTTGCTAGCAATAGAAGGCTCAGATGCGTACTAGTTTATTTTCTTCTCATCCATCCAAGGCATAACGGTCTTCTAATCCAGATGACTATGCATGTTTATTATTCACAGTGCTTTACTAAATTTTCTTGACATGAGTCTCCACCTAATTGTAGTGACGACAAGGTTCAAGTTAAGGTGGTTCAAATTTATCAGCCTCATGATACCACCAAGTAGGTGAGGTAACATATCAATCACTTTCCACATAAAAACAGAAGGATGAAGGGAAAAGTTCAAAATAAGCATATTCCGATTTCCTTATCTCCACACCCTACTCTCTGAACCACCAAGGAAGCCATCTGATGTTGAGCTTTCACTGCTACAGCTTATCACCAAGCCTAGTACCCACCAATCAGATTTGTTTGGATTCATTCAACCATCCATCACAGTTGCAAAGATGATCCTTCACACATCTCTGTCCCTCTTTTGGTTTTCTTTCTTCTTTTTTTTTTCCTTCTAGCATCTCCCTAATGGACCCCCTAATTACTCCCTCCGTCCAGTGAAACTCGTCTTAATTTAAAAGAGGACAGCTCGTACATTACGCGGCTAACTTCGATCCTTCAAGACCAAAAACCTGAATGGGGAAGGGAAAAATATGTTTTTTTGTATGGACCTAGAGCCCAATAGATTTAACTCAATTGTAGAGATTATTTAATTTTTGTTTTCATTACTTACTAAGCTAGTCTCCTATGTGGTTCTCATTAATTTCTAACAATGACGAAAATGCCCCTGGCAAGAAGTCCCAAGGAAGTCTTTCTTACTCCCTTTGTCCAATGAAGACTGTCGGCCATAGGGCAATAAACTCAAACTCATGTTCAAATGCAGACAGGCTTCATCGAGCAAAGGGAATACACTTTTTTCATTTTAATTATTAAGCTAATCTCCCAGGTGATTTTTATGTTATGCATATAATGACGAAAATGCCCCTAACATGCAGGTGGGGGCTCTGATCAGCTTTCTCTACTCCAAAGCTCCAAATCAGCAGAGAGCACTTGAGCATCATCGTATTCTTCTGAAAAAAGTCGTCATCTTTTTTCTGTTCATGGTTTTCCCCGTCCAGTCCCATGCCACCATCGCGCCATCTCCTCCCTTAATCCATCCGGATCCGACTCTCTTTCCAGAAATTGACAGAAACCCATTTCAAAGTCACCATGGATCTCTGCTCCATCAGCCTCAGCAGCTCAGGCCAAGCTCTTTTCCATGCCAAAATCTGCTCTTTTCGGCATAGACACGCATCGCCTGACAGACCCTTCTTTCCCATGTCTGCAAAGTTGGGTCTTTTTGGAGGTGAAGATGGAGGGGCTCTGGACATAAGATTGCTAGAGTCGAAGAGTTTTGTATGTAGATCGGTGGTGGTGAGGGCGACGGGGAAGAAGAATCCAGACAATTCATCTTCTTCTGGTGATCTCACTTGTTGCCCTTTCATGAAATTGAGCTATTTCACTTTATATTAGTATGATTGTGAAGCAGTCATGGTGGCTGCTGTCTCCGCGCAATCCTTGTGTTTCACCTTAGTTTGATGCCTTAGGTGCGCAAGAAGACATTTGTCTCTCTTATTAAACTAAAACAATTTTCTTGCATTAGGCCAGGCATTAATGCAGATATTTTGAGGAAAATTCCTGATAGTGGCCAGTGGGAGTTTTCTCTTTCTTTTACTTCTGTGTCGATCTTCAACTGTGTTGTATTAGTTGTTATTGGAAGGATGAAGTTTGTAGAAGAAGTTACTCATAATGCTTTAAAATGTTGTTTAGGAACTAATGTAAGATTTTTAGACATATATACATGCTGCATGTGTTGAATAGAGGTACACGCTATATATATATATCGGATGCCGGTGGGAGTATTTCCTTGCTGTTTCTTTTATTCTTAAGAATCTTGTATAGTGTTGAATCAATTGGTGTGGAGGGACAATGAACAGAATGACAATCTAAATTTTGTAGAATACAGTTACTTTATTGGTTTAAGACAATGTTCATAGTGAAATAATACGTGCTTTACGTTCATTGATTCGTAAATGGCACAATTTATTGCAGAAAGCAGTGACAAACCTAGTCCTGAGGAAGGAAGTCCAATGGAAAGCAACCCCGACTTCAGCAGCACTAAATCAGGGGATCCTGCATCCCTGAAATCTCGTCTCTCTGACTGGAGAACTATGCGAGCATATCTTGTACAATATAAGGTACTAAATGCTTGATTGCAGCAAGTTGTAACATGCTCTTCAATGCTAGTGGCCTTTAGGTTGATGCTTGCCTTCTTCATGGAAAACTATTTAGTCTATGTTACTATGCACTGCCATAAGTGATTAACTTAAAATACCAAGGTAGAATAATGACGTGAACACTGTAATTCTCGCCAGGATGAACTCTTGAATGTTGATGCTCCTGTCGATGAGGCTCACCAGCCCCCTAACCCCTTTGGATTAAGCTGGGCGCACCCAATTTCAATACCGGAGACTGGTTGTCTCCTGGTAGCCACTGAGAAGCTTGATGGAGTCAGCACATTTGAGAGAACAGTTGTCCTTCTTTTGAGATCTGGCACCAAAGACCCAAGAGATGGTCCTTTGGGGGTGGTAATCAACCGCCCACTTCGCAAGAAAATCAAACAGATGAAACCTTCCAATACCGACCTTGCAACTACTTTTGCTGATTGTTCTCTCCATTTTGGTGGTCCTCTAGATGCCAGTATGTTTTTGCTGAGAACCACAGAGCAATCCCCACATGTTATAGGATTTGAACAGGTTATGCCAGGATTATGTTACGGTGCAAGAAACAGTTTAGACGAAGCTGCCAACTTGGTGAAGAAAGGGAAACTACGAGCGCAGGATTTCAGATTCTTTGTAGGTTATGCAGGTTGGCAATTTGATCAGCTGAGGGAGGAGATTGAATCGGACTATTGGAT
Source organism: Houttuynia cordata (assembly GCA_039654745.1). Classification (NCBI taxonomy): domain Eukaryota; kingdom Viridiplantae; phylum Streptophyta; class Magnoliopsida; order Piperales; family Saururaceae; genus Houttuynia; species Houttuynia cordata. The sequence goes on along the minus strand of CM077504.1, from coordinate 39,877,851 downwards.
AGTGGTGGCCTGTAGTGCAAATTTGATCAGTGGCGAGTCATCACACTCTCCTTCAGGCCTATGGGAAGAAATTTTGCAACTAATGGGTGGATCTTACTCAGAGCTTAGCAGGAAGCCAAAGCAAGATGGATCATGATTGAGGCTGCATACTTTGAATGTCCACATTGGAAGAGCATTCTAATTGATGTACATACCCATGTTATGCTCAGTTGGCTAGCTGATACCACTTCTTTTTTTTGTCTTTTACCTTTTTCTGAAAAAGATAGCATGTGAATTTAAGACATATTTCCTCTTGATAGTCTGTGTCAAACCCAGATCCTTCGATACCCAAAATGTTCTTTTTCTTGGCACTTATACCCAACAGGTATGGTTACCATCTTATGAGACTTCATAACAATTTATGCTCAGATTAACTAGACATCTTTCATTTTTTTGGGACGAACCAGATACTTTTCCTGCTCGTTGATTCGACAAACATGTACAAGGGACCTTTCATGCTTGAACAGAAGAGAGATACGCCATTATGTTTCTCCATCCCTATTCTGTCGCAGGCTGGAATTATTACTATAGACGTATGAATACTAAGTTACTAACTGTTACTTCATGTCTGCTAGGAAATAATACAGACAAACAATTTGTATTACTGCCAATGTTTGAACGTCCCTATAAAATGAATCAGTTCTCGTCGTTGCAGGCTTATCAAGTTCAGACTTATCTGAGCTAAGAAATTAACATCTAGGCTCCATGGAGGTTGTATAAAAACAGAGCATTCCATTTAGATTTGTTCTCCATGATGGTCATACTCAAAATCTAATGTTAATAGTACCTTACTAAAACTAAGGCGGTTTGCAATAGCGTCATGAACCCTGGTAGAAGTCACAATTGCCATATGAAGGCTAATGGCAATTATAAAAGAAAAGGCTAATGATAGTTCACGACAGGAAGGATGCATGAATTGGAGGTGTGAGTCCTTATTCTTTGGCACTGCGGAGGTGAAATGCCTGAGATTTTACTGACGCCAAAAAACAGAATAAGATGTTGCTAGCGAAGATAATAGAAGATAAAAACTAACTCATAAAAGACTCAATACCCGACTTACTATAAATCAAATCTAATGTAGAAGAAAGCTCTAGTGAAGAGAAAGAGCCTTTTTTGAACTCAACTATCTGAAATATATCACCATTAGGTAAAAGAAAAACAAAACAAAGCCTGAGCATGATTTTGAACTTTTAAAAACAATATAATGTATAGTTCATTCTTTTTAATTGTCTTTGGTGCATGCTTTTGGTGGATGTTTGAGTTTTATTTGATGAGACTAATGTAGAATTAAATGCTAGTTTAGAAATGTGAAAGAAGCCTTAGAATTGAAAGGCTTTTGAATAAGCAGAATCAAGATGAAGTTAATTATAAAAAAGAAAAGATGAATATATGTAATTCATTTTTAGGGAATGTAAACTATAGGGTTTCCCTTAGTTAGAAAAGATGGGTAAGTTCCAAAATGTGAGCAATTCATGCGATGGATTCATGCGGGTGCATAAATATAGAGAGTGACATTGGTGCTCACACAAACACATCTTAATAGGCTTAAAAGGCAAATTCTATAGGACATGAGTTGACCTGCAATACAGTTTATACTAGGAAGGATTAGAAATAAGGATGTTTGCAAGAAATGAGCGTGTCACCTTTAAAAGGAAAAATCAGATAATGTAGGCTACTATAGCATGGGCATGCTAAAGGACGACAAGGGAAGCCCAAGTGAGAAGTTTTGAGGGGATGCAAGCAAAAAAAGGCCAGAGGAAGGAGAGGGAGACAGAGGACTTGGATAGAGACAATAATAAGGATATGACCATGCTATCTTTTATAAAAATGGTAGGGCAATGCTTGAGTGGAGGCATAAGACCCATGTTGCCAACCTCAAATTGATGAGACAAGGTGCTTCTTGATTATGAACATGATCTCCTTCCAAGCTTAGACGTTGTTACATAGTTTGCATTTCTATCTTTGTCTAAATGCTCAAACCACAATGATGCCTTAAACCAGATTGCTTGAAAAGAAAATTTTAATTCATAATTTGACAAACTTATGGTACAATCATGCCTCTCAGTATGGCAACTCTCGTATCGGTTGAAGGCTGTGATAAACATATTGTTCAATGATGAAGAAAACCATATTTGCAAGTCAAACGACCACTATCACGGTATTACCTCATATGGAAAGTGAAGCATATGAAGCCCGCGCACACAATGCAAATAACTGGCCGACCTGCTTCCCTAAAAGATAAAAAAAAATATGTGCAATTGAACTAATACAGCAGGTATCGTGCTTTATGATGAAGATGATTGTTCTGGCGCACACACATGCACTGCAAGTGCAGGCGCATGCGCACACACATACACCTGCATTTGCAAACGTACACATAAAATATAGTTACAATCTGAAGGGCAACAGATGTGGAGAAGTAAAGTCCTTTAACAACCTCAACTAATTTGACTGAAACATGTCAGTCTTCCTGTAATACACAATTTGATCAAATACATTATACAGATCACCATTTTTTCCCAGCATTGTATGGATATTGTCCATCACACAAAAGGAAACCACAGTTGGGTCAACTCCTTGAAGTCTGGTAATTGGCAGTAAACTTCCACAATTTCTATTTGTATTATCCGCATTGATATTGACAACAAAATGGTCAGTAGAGTTCCTATCACCACTCAGATTTTCCAAGAGTTAGTGCCTGTTTGATAACTTTGAGTATTGAGATTGGTTTCTGTCCAATTATCTTAATCTGGCGTCCATGTATGAATTGAACTTAGGGTAAAAAATTGTGAAATTCCCTTCTCATCAAGGATAAATTAAGCACATTTCTCATCTATGGGCAATGATACTATATCTGCCTCTCAAATACCAAAAATTGCCAATTTGCTATGGTGTACACAGATCAAGAGTGGGCTTGCTCACCATACTGTTTGTTGGTTATCCTTGTCATGACAAATTGAACGATGTACTCTTCCATGAACAGTAATAATGCAAAAATGCTGCCTTTTGAAAGACTAGATTGCTGTTCCGCTATCGTGTAGCAAAGATAGAGACTGGGCTTGTTCACCATAGTTTTTTTTGGTCTTGACCTTGTCAAGGCAAGCTTTTCGAACAGCTACCTGAATCTGCCTCTCATGCTCTCTGAGCATTTCTTCAATGTTCCCCCCATGTGCCAACAAAGGTCCAGAGTAATGCATTCTGTTCTTCTTTGAAGCATAACCCTAAAATATGAAAAGATAAAATAGTGAATGAGTGTACCATTTTCCAAAGGTTCACAAAGTTCAGCATCATTAAAATAGCTGCCAAAATCCCACAATTCAAAGAGTAAAAAGCTTTGTATTTTATGAAAAAAGTTTATTTCCTACATTAAGACATGATAATAAAAAGTTTATTTTTCTTATAATTATCTCACCATAATGGTCCTATAGAAGGCTAGAGTTGAGAACTGATCATCTGCTCTTAACAATTCTTATACATTAAGCAAATAAGTTAAACTTTCCACAAAAGCCTGCCAAGCGTTGATTGCATCAGAAAGACCTCCCCTTCTTAATAAGCTACATATAACCACCCCACTAAGGTACGTTTTTAGACTTGGAAAGTCCCGCATTATGTTCCAGGGCTTCAATACTATCATCCAGTTTCAATCTAACCACCATAAACATCATTTAAACTATGTCGAATATTATGAGATAACAAGCCGATTGACTCAGCTTGCTGCTATTTGTAAGACAACGGATCTGAGTCAGGAGCTCATGACATGAAATGTAAACTAAAAATGTGCAACGAACATCTTTGGTGCATTGCTCATTATTATTTGAACTTAAAAGTCATATGCACCTACTTACCATTGAGTATTCTTTCAGTGATCTTCTATCTGCCTTCCTGTGGGAAGATGTGGGACGATGGAACAAGTGATGTGCCCATCCCTGCCTCTCAGTCGGTTCCACATCTTGCAAAGGATCATATCTAGAACTCAATCCCTGCTCTGGCGAATGATGATTACTCCCGTCCCTGTGAATTTCCGATTTTGCAGTCCTTCTTGTTGCAACAAAAGTAGATAGGTTGGACAGGTCTGTGCCACTTTGATGCATGCTGGATCTCTGGGACTTCAAATGACCTCTATGAGATCCTCTCACAGGTGCAAATGTTGGGTGGATCTTGTCTTCATCAAACTTCTCAATACCATTTAACGAGGAACCAAGTGCATTCGCGTGCAATAATGGCCCCGAGTGAGATACCATATTTGAAGAATTCCCTCGAGGAAGATTAAGGGGAAAATTAGACCCACTCTCTCCCCTAAATTTGTCATTCTCCCACCCTGTTTTAGACATTGATCGCCCTTGTCGCTTCTGCAAGAACAGCACAATGAAAGAAGAAAGATTGAGGATGAACTTCAATGAAATTAACTACTAAAAAACTTAAACATGAATCTTTAAGAAGATTGAGCAGGAGGGAAGCAATGAGCGAGTATTTATTTAATTTGGTTCAGCCAATTCACCTAAGCCTGGTGGCAACATTCGAATACAAGCAGGATCTTATAATTTAGGTAGCCATGCCAGTGACCAAATCAGCCACGACATCCAATTCCCAGAAACAATTGATTATGTAATGGTGCCTACCTGAGAAGCTACTTGCGATTCAGGAATAACATTTGGGTTCACTTCTTTTTTAGAATCTCTTTGTCCTTGCACCATAAATGACCCATGCCCGTTCTCTGCAGCTGCGCTTTGCCTATTTACCAGACAGAAAATGTGATATTAGTATAAGAAAAGAAACTCATCACTGAAAATGCACAATGCCACAAAGTCGAAGAGTTCTGAATTTTGAAAAGGTGTCACTTTATCAGTGTGAGTCAGTGATAAGTGATTGTGATTGAAGAAAATAGCAAAAAATGATCATGATTAAAGACCATAACAGATATCGTTTTAAGATGAATGAAATGGTTGGCCTTTCAAACAGAAGTCTTGATGGCTGAATTAATAAACTCTAAAGACACTTTTATAGAGTCCCATAGCTTTAAACCCTTCTATTCAACTAAGTATTTTGCAAAACCAATAATTTTCTTTTTGATCTGAAATAATCAAACGGGTTGCAATATCTACCAGAGTAGTCATGGCCAATTTTCATTTTACGCTAATAGAGATGATAAGGTAATAATAGACACACTTCTTAGCTTCCCCTTGCCGAACTTTAGTATCGTATTCCTTGCTTGGTGGATATTTCGGCAAACTTGAAGGATCACAAGGAAGAGGACTAGTTGTGAAGAACTGGAAACAGAAAGAACTCAATATTAGTGTTGTGAACTGAATAATGGCAAGACTGAATCTAAGGAAGACCTTTTCAAATATAATATCCCTGAGGATCTTACATCCGCCTTCCCATGATAATTTCATAAATTCTTTTGATTCAGACCAAGTACTCATGGAATATTGAGGTTTAATTGTTTCTAAAGATATATATATATATATAGTCTAATATTCGAATGATGCCTGCATGCTGATTATTTTCGCCAACAAAAAAAAAAGCTAAATGCTACCATTTTTAACAAGTTATTTTTTCATATTTTATAAAAAATTTAGACTGCTGGTTGTCATTTTATGTTGGATTATACTATTCAGTTAAAAAATTTTGATAGTAAATTACTTAGTATACATTCTATAACATTGTAGGTATCTTTCACTATCAGTGCCGGAGTGACTGATAAATTTGTCATTCAAAGTTTAATAAGTTCAAAATAGTCCATCTATCTCTATAAAATATAATTTCCTCAGGTTTTGCTTCACAATAAGAATGCATTATATTGATTCTTTAAACTCCTAAAATTGCAAACTTGATTCTTTCTTTTCTGAAAATTGAATGTCACATAAGTGAATTAGTTGATGGATGAAAACTGATGTTTGTTTGAAAGTTTTGTACAAAAAAACATGTTGTTTACCAGTATGCTTTATATTGTGATATAAGCACTGATGACAGAATAGTTAGGCAAATGGACCATGGCTAAGAAAAACCAATAAACTGTACCTCACTTTGCAAAGCAGAATCAGCAGTTCCACGAGCTGCAGGTTCTATGGCAAGAAGGATGTTCAGGAGGGCTAATGCTGTAGAGGGGAAGTCCTTGAATGTGTCAGCTACGCAACGCTTATAAGGTTGTTGAGGTTTAAAAATAGTTGTATGCGGTAATTTAGATTCTCTCCAGTAATCCTCTGATGGTGACCCACATAGCTTAAAAATCTTGTGCAATTGCTCAACCTACATGGTACGTAACATAGTTCATTGTCCAACAATAACACGTAATAACCTATTACTCTCAAGCTCATGGCACTCTGAGATACTGATGTAGAAACATATCCTATTAACGAACCAAACCAGATTAAAGAAGAGGTGGAGATGGAACATTAAAGAGAAACTAAAACATATTGTAAAAGAAGGAAGCTTGGTCCTAAATCAGATCACAAAATTACACAAAAGAAATAGTTTCTAACAGCATTTGCCAAACGGCATTTTGCAAAATTTCAAGAAAACACTTGTAACTTAAGAAACTGCGAGGCAAAGACTAATACCTACTTCACATAAGTCATGAAGCAGGCCAAGAGAGAGTTTCCTTGAGATAAACAGAGTTGATAAACGGTATTTTTGCTTCACTTCCATACAATGGAACACTGAACCAAGATAAATTATGAGATACCTAATTCAAATGTTTTACAATTGAGAAAAGAGGACTTGTTGTTCTCCTGTTTCCCAAATTGGTATAAATCTAGAAGCGGTAAAAAGTTCTAAGTATGGAGTTAGCTTAAAATCCTGTTGCTGCAAGACTGATGTAAAAAGAGTATCCAATTTGATTTCATACTCTTGCAAATCCCACACTTCATCTTCTACCAGTGCTGAAATTACAGTTATTTCTTATATTTAGCTAGATCGAACTAAGAAGTCTCATATAGACTGCTCAGCATTGTATAACTTCATCTCTCCTGCTTGCAGAATTATGCATCTGTACATTGAATTAGCGTCTCAAAAATTTTCAGCTACAGCATGAGGATTATTTGCAAATATTGCCTTTGGCTACTATCCATTGACACCAAAATAATGGTTGCAGCATTACTCAAAATTACTGTACCTACATACTTGCAAACCTTTACCTCTGTTCTTCCTGGCATTATAGGCTTCCCTGAGAACAATTCAGCAAGGATGCAGCCGCTACTCCATAGATCAACAGCAACCCCATAATCAGTTGCCCCAAGCAAAAGCTCAGGAGGCCGGTACCACAATGTGACCACTCGGCTAGTAAGCGGTTGTCTCTGTTCAGGATGGAAGAAAGTAGCCAAGCCAAAATCTGAAATTCGAAGTATGCCATTATCATCAATTAAGAGATTTGATCCTTTGATGTCTCGATGAAGGACCCGGCGACTATGACAGTGTTGAAGTCCAAGAAGTAATTGCTTCATGTAACATTTGACCTGAAACCAAAAATCCAGTAAATAAATGAGATAAGCCTACTGAAAATATTATGGGAATGTATGGAGAGCAAAGTTGCAGATTGGATTTAACAACATGAAAAATCCATGTTGACCTGCTAAATAGTAAATACTCCTCCAGAGAGTGTGTAAAAAATCTTCTTAGGACTACAATTAACAAAACATGCATGTAAATAGAAAATTGGCATATGTTTTTTAATTCAAGAGCTTATATAATTCACGTTTCAGCCTTCACAAGACTGGACTGAAAGGTGTCTAATTTCTAGCCAAAGTCAGTGAGAAGGATGAATAAATTCATACTCAGACTACTCACGAGGTAAATGACAATTAGGCAGTGGACAATACCACATTATAGAAGCAATACAATAATTGATTTAATGGACAATTTCATAAAAAAATGACAATGTTAAGCTTAAGGGTTCTCAAAATCTTGTCATATTATAGACAAGGATAAAGACATCTATCTTAGGATTAACTTACTTGCAATCACAGGCCATTGAACATGCAATATAAGTGCTTTAGTAGAGAAGAATAAACACCTGTGCTTCAGTGAACTTGATCGCAGGTGAGGCTGCAAGCCCTGCCAGATCATGCTCCATATATTCAAATATAAGATGTAAGCTGCAAGACGATCGTGAAGCAATAATACCCTCCAGCTTTATTACATTTGGGTGGTCTAGCCTGCGCAAAACATGAATCTCTCTAGCCATAAAACGGACACTTTCCGGATCCATGTGGACAAACCGGACTTTCTTGAGTGCAACTATTTTTCCTGTTTCTAGATCACGGGCTTTATACACACTACTATAAGTGCCTTGTCCAATCTGCAGGAGGTAGTAAATCAATTATCTAAAAAGGAAATAAATAAAATATATATTGCACACTAAAAACCCTTAGATCCACAAAGTTGTTTACAGCCAATCATGCCGAGAACCATATCACGATCCATGTGTAATCACTGTACATCCTATTCAAAGCCACAAATGTATGACTTCTTTCTGCAACAGGGGTTCATTTTCTGCTCATTAAATTTTTATTCAATCCATATTTTTTTGTTCAGAACCACTCATAGGCCACATGACTGGAAAAATCTAAAAGGAGTGCAGGTAGCTCAGAGAAGCTAGTTAATTCACTGTATTATCCTCATATAGTGTTTATCACCCCAAAAAATTATTAGACGTTTGGTTTTTGCGAGTAAAAACAGAATGACAAGATCAATTAAGTGTTAACTAAAGTGCTTTCATTCTAGACATTCGGAAAACATATTGAGCTAAAAAATTATTTGTCAACACCCTGCACCTGTGATGTATTTAAGAACCAAAAGAATTATCAGTGAAAAAAATCAGTTTTTCTAGATTAATTACTTTTCTCTAGAAAGAATACAATACAACCACAAGCTCCCTGAATACTTAACAGGCCAATGGCTCAGTGATTCCTACCTTTAGTTTGACAACCTAAAAATATGCTTTCTAATTTTCTAAAAATTCTAATGTCTGTACATTGTAAACTGTAATGTAACAATTTTGTTTTACAACTTCAAAGAGCCAAATTTTAGATCAGTACTTAGTTGTCACATGTCAATCGAGAGAGCCTTTAACCAACACAAAAGGCACCGCTTGAACCTCTAAATTAAACAAGATGAATTTCTTCCTCTACTAACCTAAGCAAAATATCATTATGAATTTTGTCTACCTGATGATAATTTTCTATGTTTGCAGTAACCAGCTGGTCTTTGCTCATAATACAGATAAAAAGAAAAGGATAAACATAAGAAGCATGCAGATGAAAACAATTGACAATAAACAATGCATTAACATTCAAAGGCATAATCATAATCAAGTAGCGCCTTTTTCCAACTATTTGGGGTCAGCAACATGGATCTTACTCCTCCATTCATGCCTGTTTTAGGCTACCTCTTTTGTAAGAGTAAAGTCAAATCCTTTTTTATTAACTCCATCCAAGTTCTCTTAGGTCTCCCTCTCCTTCTTTTAGCATCATTTACATGCATCACTTATAATATTCTCACAGGGGCATCTATTGGTCTTCTTTGCATATACAAGTAAATTAACATAGCTCAACACATAATCATATCATACATGGTGTAGTTTTTTATACAAAGAGATAGGGAAAAAGAGCAAACTTTGTCTAACTTCTCAAATGTTTCTGATTTCCGAGGGACCCACCCTCTAATTGCTTCACCTGCCACTGACGTAAGCCAAGATGGCCATCCTGCGGAAATATGTTCTGCAACAATGCCATTTGGCACACTAGTTATTCTCAAATTCTGCTCTCTCCTATTTACGTCAGAATCTACTGTTGTTCTTCTTTGGCGCAGAACATTCGTGGGAACACCTTGTACAGGCATCTCTTTCTTATCCCTCTCATCGGAAGAGATTGGTGTGAATATCACATTCTCTTGAGGGCTTTGTATCAGTCTAGCCCGCCCATCAACCCCGCCACCCAAATCAGCTACAACCTGCTCTTTCTTAGAAGCAGCAACAAACAATTTGGACAACTTCTTTGATCCTCTGCCATCCCTACGATTCGCAGCATCATCATTGGTCGTGGGACTAGCTTTTGAGCAAATGCAGCCCATAACACTTCTTCACAGTGACCTGTGCCAACACAGGTTACTGCCCAACTATTACTCAGTACCAAATCTAAATTTCCCAACTTTCGATGCATTAAGACCGACGATCAAACAGCATTCCTACCAGAACCACCAACTCCCCCGCGACTTCCGACAAACAGAATAATCAAATAGTGCTTCAAGCTCTAACCAATTCCATCCCTACCTCCCCAGTATCTAAAAATTCAGCTTCATCTTGTAACTTTTGTTGCCAATATAAAAAAGAACAAGACTTTAATATCTAAACATCCAGATTAAACTCAAATCAATTCATCCAACCTCCATCTCCGCCATCCAAGAAACGAAGCCCGAAAAAAACCTGAAACTCAACGTCCTCAGATCTTTTTCTAAAATTAAGCATACGCCATTTACCTATTAAAACTTGTAGAGAAGACAACACAATAGCAAATGGCAACAGACTGATATCAAAACCTAAGTCCGAATTCGAATGAGCAGGAACAATTACAGATCAGAGCTGCCGGAAAAAAAATTGCCAAAATTAGAATCGAAGTCGCAGCATGCATTGGAATCCGGCCGATCTGTCCAACCGTTGAAGAATTTCATCGATTCTCGATCAAATCTGGTTCAAGTCCCGCAAAATTGCACCTTTTTTTTTATTTTCCTGTTTTGTTTGCGCAAAATGGATAGAAAATGGAAGCAAGTCAAAAAAATTAAAAAAATGACGGAAATGGAAATTTCTCGGGAGGAAGACACGGAGGAAAATATTACTTTTACTTTCACCCCCCTTGGAGTTTTGTTAATACGTCAAACCCCAAAGCGGATTAAACGATGCTAATTAAGGGAAATAAGTTGACGATTATACCCTCGCCAATCCAGTTTCTAGGGTCGTGCTTAATCATAAATCGGCTCGATTGATTGCATTTTAATACAAATAGATTTATTTTTTAGTTTTGGTGGCTAATCTGTGGCTCATTTCCCATGAACATGTTTGGAGGGCCTGATTTGTCCACAAACAATTCACCATTCATAGAAAATAGTGTTTTTTTAATGAAACATAGAAAAATGATGTTTGGATGACCTTAATGGATATTTGTACATAAATGCTATTCCCCGCCATTTTCAGCGTATTTAGGGGCCGTTTGGGGCGTGATTATTGCAAAAATATCCAGACTGGATTTTGGATATCTACTGTAGCATCCATGTGGATTTTTACATCCAACTGAAATCCTCAGGACGTGTTTCAGGCTTTCAGCTGGATATATAAAATATCCAGATGCTAAATTGGCCATTTGCCGAAAAAAAAAACCTTATGAGATCCATCTTCCACAAATGGTTTTGGTGCATGATGGTAGATATTTTTTTAACACTACCGCCCTCATTAATGTCAGTGATAACATTTCACTATTAACGTAAAAAATTAAATTCATCACAAATGGGTTGCCATTTGCAAAGCTACAAATCTAACACAAGATAGCATTATAAGCTGAATTGCAGTTTTTTTTTATCTCTTTTTATACACATATAAGAACCTAAGGGGCTACATCAATTTGTAGGTATGAGAAGATTAATGTCAGATCGGCCTTGTACGTACCTAGGGGATTGGTAGCAGGATATTGTGCTCAAAGAGGCTGATTGCACTACCCCTTCTAACAGGATCCAACCTTTGCTGTAAAAAAAAAAAGAGGGCTTGCCTGTCATTTTATATGCTTATCCGAACGGGCAATTAGCCCATTGAGACGTATCGTAGGTGCAAGGGAGGTTATTGAAAAGGGATTAATGATAAAAGTCTTAATCTTTGCTTTACGATAGTGGGAAGTAAGCGAGTAAGTAACTATGTTAATTAATTTCTGCCCAAAAATTCTTAGTTATTGGTTGTTCGAAAAAGAAAAACTTGCAACGGCAACCGAGAGGAGGACCTGAAAATGCGATGGGCCAAAGGAATTTAGGACCGTCCAGCTGTTGCCCACCTCAGATACTTGGACTGCAGGCTCCAAGTCCACTCACACTTCCATTAACAATTTAATTTATCAATTAACATAGCTTAGTGACGCCAACTAGCAAAATCAAATTACTTAAGGATGCGTTTGGGAACGTGGATTTAGATTTTACCAAAGGATATAAGAATGCTTGGATTTCTAAATTACTGAAGATAAGGATTTGTATTTATGTATTCACTGTTTGGCAACTGATGGGATTTAAGTGTGGATTTATAAATCTGCATGGATTGTTAAATTTCTTGTTTGGGATCTTATATTGGTAGATTCAGATTTGGATTTGGAATACTAGTTCTGCCTATGGTAGTTACCATTGAAAGGCCTGGAAATCTGCAACCGTCTTATACAAATTAGCTTCCAAAACTTCTGAATATTGGTGGGAGAAGATTGCACAATCCCAGTAGGAGATCTTCCCAAAGTGGGTGACGCAGCAACATGAAATGTGGCATCATCACTAATGTTTTACGTTCTACATCATCACTGGATGCTTCAGATTCAATTCAGTGGATATATTCATATTCTAGGAAGAAGTCTCATAATTCCAGCTACTTGGTACTAAATTCTGCTAATACATATTAAGCCATGATACTAAAGTAAGCCTACAAAGTGGTTAACTTCACTCAAAGGACGTTCCAAGCTAAAACCAACTAATCCTTGAGGAGACCAATAAAAGTTAGACGTTTAAGGCCATAAGGCAAGATGACCCGTCTTACCTATATTAATAAACAGCAGCATAAAGAATAACATCAGGAGAACCCATAATGGAATGCCACATGTCCACAATGTTTCTTTAAATATTAAAAAATGAGTCTGAGGAAAACCATCCAACAGTTACTGTATGTACAAATTTATTTATCAGAATACACTTTATTCTGCATTTCCACCTTTGGTCTTCGTCCAAGTTAGCCTTTAGTTCCACCTTCGCTTTTTCTGCAGACGTATCAGTAGACAACCATAAAAAGAAGCAAGCTATTGACAGAAAGGAACCAGAAGAAGCATCTCGATATATCAAAAGGCAAATGATTCAAAAAATGTAAAGCAAGTAAAAACAATGAAATAATGAATCCAATACAACAGCAACCCCCTAGCTCCAAATGACATGATTGCATTATATATAAACTGATGACTACAAACTTCAAGGAATCAGAATTCAACAACCCATATTCATAATGAAACTAATAAACTGTCTACAGGCCTCCTCAGAGAATAGCTTCTCTCTAATGATATTTGTTCTCTTTTCTAACAACTGATGGTACAATTCTATTCATAAACTCCATTTGCATTCAACAATCTCAGCCAATTTAACAAGTACTGCTCACAAACACGTTGACATACAAGCCAAAGGAAGCTCAAAATCCCACTCTTTATAATCAAGGAAATTGAACAAAGATATTATTCAACAATTTGCTTCTCATGCTTTAAAACAACAATCTCGGGGTCATTTGAAATCGACCAGCAAGGTCACAAATTTCTGTTGGATTTATCTCCCTTTGCTCAAGAGTAGCTAAAAGCAAAGCCAATTAATCGTATCACAAATGCACAAAAAAATAGAGTATGCAGAACTATAAATGTTTCACCAAATATGCACAAAAATACAGAATATGCACAATTTGATTTCACAAGTATATATGGATCTAAAAGAGCAAATCTTAATGATTTATGCAATTTATAAAGTACGAAATATGAACCCACTACAATCTAAACCACGAACTATGAACAATCTGTCACATCAATATTTTTCATAAGTCATACTTACAATCTGTGATCAAGTTCAATTAAATGACCCATGAACAAAAAATAATATAAAACCACGAAAATAATTCAAAAAATACAAATTCAAAAAATCTGTGAAAGGAAATAGCCCAAAAATGCACCACACAAACAATAATTAAAATAGAAACAAAGAATCAACAGATGAAAAGCAATTGATGCCCAAAAACAAAAGCTATTTCACAGTCATTGGAGGGTAACTTCACGTGTGCACAAATTAGTACAAAACTTAAAGCTAGTTCCATCATGATCATGGTGTACTAAAATAGGCTATGACTCAATTTTATTTAATCCTATCAAAAAGTAATTTCACAGTCTTAAATCAATAACAGCATAAATGCACCAGCTTTAGTCTCATCTTGCAGTCGAATATGGTGCACCACTTTCAAAGTAGACAATTAGTGAGCAACACAGTGTTATAAACAACACGAAAAAAACTCAAAAATATTCTTTTCACCTTAAGTGCAGATGAGTATAATATGTGAACTCAAGTCGATATGCAAAAAAGAAAAACAACATAAAACAATCAGAACTCAGAACTCAGTATTGAGTCTTACTGCAGCACATTATTCAATAAGTCAGGTGATGCAAAAAACTGAAAAAGGGCAACAAAACTCGACTTCTAAGATCACAGTACTCCCCCATGCAGAACCCCTCCAGGCACATGAAGCAAATTGAAGTCATCTAAAATTAATCCACATAAATTCAATTCCAAAAGGAAAAAACATAATCTCATAGCTCTCAAGACAACATCTCCATGAAATGAAAGCTGAAGCAACAAAAAATAAAGAAGACATCGAATTGAAGGTATCTAAAATCATCAAAATACGAATTCAATCAACTGGAAGCTGCGCTTGGAAAACTAAGAAGAGATTCTAGAACTTACCACTCGATTGGCCTTGGAGATGACTAGATCAGAAACCGTCGACAAGGGCAGGCGAAGGGACGAACGATCGAAAGAGGAGGCAACGAACACGACCGTCGACAAGGGCAGACGGAGGGAGGAGCACGGCGGAGGGACGATTGAAGGAGGAGGGAGGGAGGGAGGAGGTGAAGGGTCAGGGCTTGGAAAAGACGGCTCTGGCTCGACTCCCTCCGACCCCGACCCCGAGCGAGAATTTGTAAATGACATCTCTGAGACGTCATTTACAAATCTGCACCTCATAGGTAAAATGGGTTAATTTGGGAATTCCAGAAGATTTTGGAAAGATTCAAATTCATGAGAACAAAAAGGAATCCAACCAAGGAATTTGGATTTTCGGCCCCCAAATCTAAATCCTCAAATCCAAATCCGCGTTACATCGCAAAACTACAGTGCAAATGTTTACCCAAAAAACTAAAAGTAGGACTTTTACATTGCAAACTACTGCGCCTATGGAAAATGGGCCAGTCCAGTGGATCCACGTTTTTGTCAATTTCAGAGCTCTAAGTGGGCCAAGCCCATAGTGAAATCCTGCAAATTTGAAGAAAAGTGGGCCAAGTATTTGGAAGCAGTCGTTTCCCGGTACAAAGATGGGCTCCCATCATACAGCATCTCTTTCAGTCTTCCGAGTCCCCAACCGCACCTTGGAGCAGCTGCCATTGACGAGGCATGCGACGGATATCCTCGTCTTGGTCTGGCTCACCGCGACTCTTTGCACCACGCTTCTCAGTATGCCGTTAGTTATGAGCTGCAAAAAGCAAAACTTTCTAAACAAACTGCATAACATCTACAAGGCTATCATCTTTTTAATCTAAATAAAAACATCCACAAGAGACTATCATTTGTCACAAAGAAAATCACTCATGCTTTCATGTTCACCGAATTTTAAGTTTAAATAGAGGGAATGTATATGTCATGTATTGAGTTTATATTTATACTCCCTTGCACATACAAGAACCATTTGGCATTACAGCTGAGTATACATATATACTTGGCTGCAGACAAGGCCAGAGCATGCCACAAGATCAGTTGGACGCGAAAGCGTAGCATCAATAGTACTCTTTTAGGATCAAATTTGTTCACCAGTTGTCCTAAAAGCTAAAACGGTGAGGAAATTCTCAGCTTTTAGGTATGTTAACACGTTCATGTATTATAAATAAATCTGTATAGTATATAAACGCAACATTGTAATATACTAGCTAGATTAGATATACATGCAACATATAGTACTATAGTAGTAGACTACTAGTGTGTGTGTGTGTGTGTATAGCACTATACACGTTCAAACACTTGTGCTATATATAACACTTTAGGCTTCTAATTCTACCTCTGCATGATTATCTGCACAGCTAATCCAGTGATGATGCGCAATAAGCCATCTATATATGCAATGGATATGATGGCATGCAATACTAATACTTGGAGGCTGGAGGTCCCCAACGTTAAGGATAGCTCCACGCACGGGAGGGACATGGAGCCAGTTGCGGTTGTGAAGGATTTGGAGGCCTCCAACCTGGCCTTAGAGAAGAAGAGTGAGGAAGGCTGGATCGGAGTGGGGAAGAATGCCTACAGTCAATTCAGGGTGGGGAGTTGGGGGATACAAGTGACATGCCACTCGCATCCCTTCAAGGCACCCCATCTTCCACAGACGGTCTGGTTCAATCCCAAATGCATCCGACACCAGTGCCATCAGCGTTTCCCCCAGCTTCTTCACATGATTCACGTACGCAAGTAGGCTATCCATTCAAACATTTCGATAGAATTTAGAACAAGGCTTTTCACACAATCAATCATGAGTTGGGTTGACTAAGTTGTACCATATTATTTAGCTATGATCTGTAGCTACAAGGTCAACAAACTTCAAAAGATAGGCTACAATATCCTATCGATGTCTTATGACTTTTAGTATGTTAACGTTTAAAAAGACACAGATTGGATTACCTTTTATTAACTTCTGTTATTTGTGAGGGATAGACTATAGTACAACTAACATATCCTAATATAATTCTCCATAAAAAATGGCTTTAAAATGTTTAACGAAAAATTATGTACAATCTGTGGTGGATTCTCCACACTTTGCCACTCCTGTAGAGGGACGAATAAAGACTAGAAAGGGGGTTTATATATCTATACGAAGGACCATTAAGTCTTAAATCTCATAAAAAAGAGGGCTCCACAAATCTATGCATGCGTTTGGATTTCAGTATCAAACAGAAAAAAACTGATGAACACACTGAGCTGATCACCTGTGTATGGTGCAATAAGGATTCGATCGCTTTAAGAACAGTGTCAAGGCAGTGGAGGTGAATAAAATTGTAAATTTTCCAAATTTCTTTTTCCAGCAATCTGAATTCTATGTCAGATCAACAAGAGTTGATTTCATATCTACAAATCGATCTGCTTCTTTAGATCTCCCCGTGCGAATGAGGAGGTCAATCATAGATGAATAATGCTCCTCAGATGCCCTCAGGTTGTGTTTTTGGGTCATGAATTCAAAAATGTCAAGAGCCTCATTGGCAAACCCACCTTTGTTGCAAATAGATAAAACAGCACTGAATGTAAAATGAGTTGGCTCAGTACCCTTTGACTTCATCCTTCTAAACAAACTAAAAGCCTCTCTATAGAGACCATTATAGCCATAAGATTCAATAATTGCAGTCCAAGTCATAGAACCCTTTGCAGATATCGCATCAAACACCAGCTTCGCTTTCTCAACTTCTGTGCGTCTCCCATAAAACTTGATTAGTGCTGAAGAAACAAAAGGTATATGGCCCATGTCCTTCTTCAATACTTGTCCATGCAGCTCCTGACCAAGCTTCAGAGTAGACAGATCACCACAGGCACTTAAAATTCTCGACATGGACACAGAATCCGGCCTATGTTTAGAAAGCAGCATATATCTAAATATCCTCAGTGCTTCATGCAAACACCCATTCTTTAAATAGGAATCAATCATAGCTGTCCAGCAGATTACATTCCTCCGTTCGATGCCATTAAAAACCTTATAAGAACTCTCCAACCTTCCACATTTCGAGTACATGACCATCAAAGAAGTAGATATAGAGACATTGGGCAAAAACCAATTTTTTATTGCATATCCATGAATCTCTTTCCCTTGATTTAAAGCTTTCAATTCCCCACACACAGGAAGGATGGTTGCAACCGAAACAACATCAGGCCTCATGCCTTCTTGCTGCATCCAAATGATACATCTTAGCGCCTGATCAGGCCTACCATTTGAGACATAACCTGACATCAAGGCAGTCCATGAAACCGTGTTCCTCTCCTTTGACACATAGAACACTCGCCTTCCTGAAGTCAGATCTCCACACTTACAATACATATCAATCAATGAGGATTGAATAAAAAGCTCTTTGGCATACTTCCTTCTCTTTATGGCATAGGCATGAACCTCTTGTCCCAGTTTTCGTGCTGAAATTTCCCCAATCACTGGGAGAATGATTGTTAGTATGACTGAATTGGGCTCTATTCCTTCACTCCTCATCCACCTTGTATATTCTAATGCCTCCCATCTCAACCTATTGTGAGCAAAGCCAGAAATCATAGCTCCCCATAGAACCACATCTCTCTCAACTATCTCATCAAACAACCGCCTTGCCAGCTTAATTTTGCCACACTTGAAGTACATATCAACCAAACTAGTCATTAGAAGATCCGAAGAACTCAACCATCCATTCTTAACAAGAAGCGCATGTGCTTTCAGCCCTTCTCTCAGCGCAGGGCATCCCGCAAATTTCTTTATCAGACAGGAGAATGTATACTTATTCAAATCCACCCCCAACTCACGCATTCTCGAATATATCTGGAGGAACCCCTGATTAGGCCTGTCACCATTTATCACGCTGCCCCTTAACAGTGCATTCCAAGGATAAACGCTTCTGTTAGGCATTTCTTCGAACACCCGCTTAGCATCTTCCAAGCACCCACAAGCAGTGTACATATGAACAAGCCTCATACACACGAATTCATTATCCTGCAGCCCATTTATCCTGATGTGAACGTGAATCTGCCTCCCTTCCGTCAACGACTTCGACAGCGCGCAAGCGGAGAGAAGAGCCGAGAAAGTGGTGGGGTTAACCGGAATGCCCTGCTGCTCCAGATAGTCCATGATGGCCATGGCCTCTTTGAGCTTCCCCTGCCGCGCAAACCGCTGAATGTCCCGGTAGACGACATGCGGGTTCTTGGTGTGAAGCGGAAAGGAGAGGGGGAACAAATGCGCTTCTCTGAATCTGGGCACTCTCTTGAATCGCTTCTTGGACCCTGTTTTGGTCACTCTCCGGGTTGAAACAGAAAAAGTTGCAGAAACTGAGTTGCAAAGTATGAGCTTTGGATTAGGAGAGATTTTGGGAGGAAGAACAACAAGGAGGCTCGCTTCCATCTCCGGTGACCTTCTCCCGGAATCCTACTTTCTGGAGGGAAAATCCAAAAATCGTTAGCCAATTGCAGATGCCATTGCGCGGGGCCCAGCAAGAGCATGCGGCTAATCTACCCCACATGCGCGGCAAATATCTGCTCATCGTCGTCACCAGTGGCTTGGCCGTCTGAGACACTGCTGCAACCAAGCCAGAGCGCACGTTGACTCAAGTGCGCCACGCACGGCGCGGCATCGGCTTCGGCCGTGTTCCGGGCGCCTCTTCCTCGTCTGAAATCGTCTTTGCCTTCTTTTTTCGTTGGTTCTCCCTTCAAAAGCCGACCAAAGTCGCCGGGTTATCTCAAAAGACTGAAGATTTCAGCTGGAATCTCGACCGGTTCGAATACGACTTCTGTTTCGACGTCGTCGGCGGAGGACGTGGTGAGAGGATTCTACGGGGGAATCAACGCACGAGAACTGGACGACGTGGAGAAGCTCATTGCCGAGGTGTGCGTCTACGAGGATCTCGTCTTCCCACGCCCCTTCGTCGGACGCCAGGCGATAATGGAGTTCTTCAAGGAATTCAGCCATTCGATCAGCAGCGATTTGCAGTTCGTGATCGACGATATATCTGATGAAGACTCCGCGGCTGGTGGCGTTACATGGCACTTGGGTGTCTACTGTGTGTACTGCTTTTCTTTGCATTTTGTTATGGTACTTGTGTTGGCGTATCGGTGTTCTGCATGGGTGTGGGTACGAGCAGAGTGGAAAGGACGGCGTTTTCCGTTTAGCAAGGGATGCAGCTTCTATCGAATTGAGTTGATCGACGGCAAGAGGCAAATTGTGTAAGCATTTTCTTAAGTTGATTTTTTCATATATGGTTGGAGAAACAGGAAGGAAAAACTTGTACGTCTGATGCCTCCCTCTATCTGATGGAATATCTATTGTGAAAACAGGTATGGGAAGGACATCGTGGAGCCTGCTGTCAAGCCCGGGAAGCTGGCATTGGGAAGTGCTTTGTTACTCCGTTGAACATTTGAACCTGTGCAATGCCATGAGCCAGATGACCATCGTCAGTCCGTCACACTAAATTTCTAATCTAGAAAACAAATGTGCAGCATTATCATAAGCTTTTTTTTATATATTATCAGAAACTTTATTTTATATATTAAGGAAAAGAGAGAGGCTAAAAAGATAGTGAGTGAAGCTAAATTTAAGTCGTTTGATGACTTATACAATAGGTTAGGGACAAAGGAGGGGGAGAAGGACATTTATAAGATAGCTAAGTTAAGGGATAGGAGGAGTAAGGACTTAGAGCAAGTTAGGTGTATTAGAAGCGAAGATCAAAGTGTTTTAGTAAAAGATGAAGAAATTAAGGAGGGATGGCGTGAGTATTTTGAGTGTTTATTGAATAAAAATTATAGTAGTGGGATAGATTTTGGGTCTTATTCGGTTAAAGAGATGACTTATTTCAGGAGATTCTCGATAGAGGAAGTTGGAGCTGCGTTAAGGAAGATGAAGAAAGGCAAAGCTCTAGGGCCTGATGGAATTCCTATTGAAGTGTGGAAGACACTAGGAGGTATTGGCTTAACTTGGTTGTTTAGTTTGTTTAACAAGATTTAGAAGTCTAAGAGGATGCCAGATGTGGAGGAGGAGTACCCTCATACCCTTGTATAAAAATAAATGGGATATCCAAAGTTGTACAAACTATAGAGGTATAAAAGTTATGAGGCATATTATGAAATTATGGGGAGTATTCGAAGGACGTTTGCGAAAAGTAACCAAAGTATCAGAGAATCAATTTGGTTTTATGCTGGAGAGGTCAACAACGGAAGCTATATTTTTATTACGGCAGTTAATAGAAAGGTATAGGGATAGAAAGTAAAACCTCTTTATGACTTTCATAGATTTAGAAAAAGCCTACGATAGAGTGTCGAGAGAGCTTATTTGAAGTGTTTTGAAGAAGAAGGGTATCATTAGAGGTTACATAGATATCATAAAGGATATATATGAGGGGGTTGTGACTAGTGTGCGGACTATTGGGGGGGAACTAAGGAGTTTTCAGTTATGGTAGGTCTTCATCAAGGGTTGGCCTTAAGCCCTTATCTTTTCGCTTTAGTTATGGATGAGCTTACTAGTCATTTGCAAGATAATGTACCTTGGTGTATACTTTTTTCAGATGATATAGTTTTAATTTATGAGAGTAAAGTAGGTTTGAATGAGAAACTGGAATTGTGGAGGGATGCTCTAGAATCAAAAGATTTTAAAATAAGTGGACTAAGACAGAGTGCATGGAATTTAATTTTAAGGAAGGTAGAACGATAGATAGAGCCTTAGTTGAAATAGATGAGTAAGAAGTTCTAAAGTGTGATCAATTCCGTTACTTAGGATCCATTATCCATAAAGAATGGGATATTGATAGTGATGTGGTGCATAGGATTAAGGCGGGGTGGGTAAAGTGGATGGCAGCTTCGGGAGTGTTGTGTGATAGGCGTGTGCCAAAAAGGTTTAAAAGCAAGTTCTATAGGACAGTCATTAGGCCGGCAATACTCTATAAAGCGGAGTGTTGGGCACCAAAGAAGAGTCATATAGATAAGTTGAATGTAGCCGAAATGAGAATGTTAAGGTGGATGAGTGGGATAACTAGGAGAGATATGATTAAAAATGAGTATATTCGTGAGAGTCTAGGAATAGCTCATTTAGGGGAAAAGATGAGGGAGTGTAGGTTGCGTTGGTATGGGCATATGCAAAGAAAACCTTTAGATGCCCTTGTACAAAAATTAGAAGGGATACATGCAACCGACGCTAAAAGAGGGAGAGGGAGACCTAAGAGAACTTAGATGGAGTTAATAAAAAAAGATTTGACTTTACTATCTCTTACAAAAGAGGTAGCCCAAAACAGGCCTAAATGGAGGAGTAAGATCCGTGTCGCCGACTCCAAATAGTTGGGAAAATGAGCTACTTTATTATGATTATGATTATGATTATCAAAAGCTTTTTGAGCGAAACATTCTTGTGTATGAATCGCAGGATGTTATTAAAGTAGTGACTTTTCTTCTTCAGCAGTTCCCACAGCTTGCGGATCATATATAAACCAGTGAACCATATTTGATGTTTATATAAAATTTATACACCACTTTACAGAAAATTATGTTTTGTACATTACCAACGAGGTAGCACACGAGTGGTATCACCCAATCCCTTGTTGTCAACACCATGGAAATCCTAGTTGGTTGAGTTATTAGTCCCAGGTATTTTTTTTCCTGTTTTCGTTTGAGCTATGATGAGGCACTAGGAATAGATCATTTCTATTAGTTGATTGCACGTTTGAACTTATAGTGACTTTAAGCCGTTTCGGGCGTGATTAATGCAAAACATATAGAGTGAATTTTGACATCTACTGTAGCATCTATGTTTTTTTCATATCCAACCTGAAACAACGTCTTGAGGTGTTTCATCTGGATATAGAAAAAATCTGGATGCTATAATGTAGTAATCATGCCCCAAACGGCATTGGATCATGAAAAATCCAAAATATTCACAAATTTTTCACTGTAGATGTTTTGGATTTTTCGCGATCCAAACGGCCCCATTAGAAATTGTTTTCGGAAGTTGGAGCTCTTGAACATTGAGGTCCGCACTGGGCTTGGGACGAGGTGACCTGTTTGGAATAATCATTACAAAGAAATGAAGAATACTCCCAAAATCGTACTTTAAAACAGAAAACTAGCAAAATCTTCAAAACATGCTTTGCATTTTTCAGGAATTAGCTAAATTAGTTACCTAGAAAAAGGAACTAGTGTTGAATATCCATAAACGTGTTATATGGGTTGCCATAAGCAAGCTAGTGATGGGGATATATTATGGAACATGGGCATTGGGACCCCAAGTAAATGTGTATGTCCTTCGTGCAACACAATGAATGGGGTGGTCAGCTGATCAGCTTCTCCCATTCAATTAAATGATGCAGACAGTCAACAAAACTCACCATCAGCCCCCCATTTGGTAGCTAATGGACACCTAAGCCAATGGTTATCAATTGTTTAGGCTAGCAGTGTCACTAGGGTGTCCCCGCCAATCATACCCATATAAGCAAAGACTCACAGATTGACTTTGAACCCAATCGATGTTGGAGAGGAGGGAAGACAACGGACCCATATGAAAGCAATTGTACACTTAGCAGCTCTAGCAGGGAATTAGGCCCTTAATAATTATGTACCTCGTGCAAGTAGGATTTAATCGAATGACACTTTAAGGTACTTGAAATGAACAAAGTTAACGGACTGAAATTAGTCTAAAAACTGCTGAAGTACACGGCGATAGAGATCAAAATAAGGTAACAGTGAAACATGTGTCTTAGCAATAATTTCAGGTCGCTCCGACAAAACTCTCTTATCGCCGCCAAAGTTGCCTGTTTAACACGACATCCTTTTTCACCCAATCTTCTTCGGATTTTCGAACAAAAGTAGTAGTGAAATGGCTGTTATACCCCTAATTCACAGTATTTTTACTGGTGCAGAATCTGAGTGGATTTAGTACTTGTAGTTCACGCGACAAGTCACTTGTGCGTGTTCAGTTATAGTAGTCCCACACTGTTGAATTCCATCTTTGTGATTGGACCAATCTTAGCTACAATCCCTACTTCACATCACATATGTGGTACAGCCTACCTTGGGCTAGTACTTCAGGAGGGGAGTGGGGGCACGTGGCCCAGCGTGAGTGATGGGGCGATTCCAGTCGCGCGAACCGGACCAGAGGGGCTCCGGTCAGGACGCGGCAGAGCCAGCCAGTTAGGATTAGCCCGCCAGATGCAGACACGTGGAGGGAGAGGCGGAGTGGGTGATTCCCGGGAAACCGGCAATCGCGAGACAAGAGTCCCCTTCTCGATGGCGACGGGAGGCCCGCCCCGTCAGAATCTTACAGGTAGAATCCGAAACGGGAACGGCAGCTCAGAGTGAGCCTGTCTGTAAAAGCGACCCCATGGCAGTTGGCTCTTCCATTTTTGAAATTGTTGATCAAATTAAGAGTCTAATTACGCTGATTAAGGAGAGAGTGTGAATCAATGAGTGGATGGGGTGAGGTACAAATGGGCACAGAGGAGGGAAGAGACATAAGAGTTGGAAACAGGGACTGGGTCAGGGTGTCAAATCCAATTTGCTACAGCTCCTCACATAACTAATGCTGGTGATTTGATTCTTATAATCAAGTGCATGGCAGAGACAAGGCATAAATTTTTTGTGCTGGTGATTTGATTTTTATTAATCAAGTGCATGGCAGAGACAAGGTATAAATTTTTGGGTTGGCTGGACTCTGAAGAGACGACTAGACAGCCTGCCTCCAAGAGATTCCACACGGGAAAATGTGGTGTGTCTATATTACGTCCCTCGTAATTTCCAATTTGATTCTGACACTTCCCTCATTAATCCCGGCCATGATAAGTAAGCTGAGCTTTCATTTGGAACCAGGTTGTGGACTCTGATTCAGGCATGGGTCCCAGGGTAGATACCCATTTCGGACCCAACAACATGGCGAAGACCGGTGGTGTGGCTGGAAGTTGTGTGATTAATTTATGAGAAATAATGGGCTTCGACACCCCTGATTCAGGCCCGCACACCTTGGGCGTGGGGGCCCAACCTTCTGGTCCCACGAACCAACATATAAAAAATGCTGTTCCTTGGGCCTCGCTGCCCTTTGTAGAAAAGCGAGGAACACAAAGTCCCTGAATCGGTCCACCACCCCCAACCCTCGATACTCGTCCTCTCTCCAAATGCACTACATCAACTCAAATCCAGTCTAATTAACACACTCGAATCCCAAAAACTAGAAGACCACTTTACCCACATTGGACGCAGCCAAGCACTCGCCACAGGGAGGGTAAATCTGTCAATGGAGTGGAAAAATAAAAAAGCTGAGCTGAGCTGTGCTCTTTAATGAGGGGGGAAGCGACACTTGTCAACCTTCCCAAAGACGTCCATCTGGCTGCGCCGGCCCGGACAGCCAACCCAAGTCGTTAATTAGATATTAGTGCTTAATTATTACGGTTTTTTTATGATAAGCCGGAAATAAAGGAGGCCGGACACCAGACAAGTTAGAGAGAGAGAGAGAGAAAGGGAAAGCTGGTGTGTGTCCACCACAATGACGAGCTCTCCTCAGCTTTTTTTAATTTTCGCATCTCTTCCCTCCGAGCTCGCCATTCTTCTCCAAATCTGAGCTTCTTCCTGGCCTGGTCTGGTCTCCGGCGCCGGAAAATGCTGGGTCCATTCTCGGACTCTCCTCGAGTCTGATCCAACGAATGCCGGAGTCTTTACAGGCCCATTATTATCCCGCCGAGGGAGACGGGACTGCTGCTAACAGAAGGAAGGACGGCGATGGGGCTGCGCTTCCGTCCACGGCCCGCTCCAGACACCCATCGGGTCATACCCGGCGCGTCACTCCGGCCCCTATGACCATCACGGCGGCCGCCGGGGGGATAGTGGTGGAGAAGGTCCTGCCGAATGGGGACCTGTATACTGGGTCGTTCGCCGGTAACGTTCCTCATGGGACAGGGAAGTACTTGTGGAGGGACGGGTGCATGTACGAGGGGGGATGGCGCAAGGGGAAGGCGTCTGGGAGGGGCAAGTTCTCGTGGCCCTCCGGAGCTACCTACGAGGGGGAGTTCCGGTCGGGACGGATGGATGGCAACGGGACGTTTACCGGACCGGAGGGGGAAACGTATGTTGGCTCCTGGGTGGCCGACCGCAAGCATGGGTTTGGTCGGAAGTCGTACGCCAACGGCGACTTCTATGAGGGCGCCTGGCGGCGCAACCTGCCGGATGGCCATGGGCGGTATGTCTGGAAGAACGGGAATCAGTACGTGGGGGACTGGAAAAACGGCGTGATTTCCGGGCGGGGCATCTTGATCTGGGCGGATGGGAACCGGTACGACGGGCAGTGGGAGAACGGGGTCCCCAAAGGAGACGGGTTTCTGAGTCTGAACCTGGATTTGGGGTATTTGGCGTCGAGGAAGAGGTCGTCGTCGGTGGAGGGTAGGGGGAGCCTCGGCGGGGAGAGGAATGTGAATTTCCCCCGGATTTGCATTTGGGAATCCGATGGGGAAGCAGGGGACATCACCTGTGACATCATCGATAATGTGGAGGCTTCGATGCTTTATCGGGACGGGACTTCGAGTCCCGATACGGCGGAACTTGGCCCCGGGAGAGGCCTGAATCCTTGCTGTTTT
This sequence comes from Houttuynia cordata, assembly GCA_039654745.1. Taxonomy (NCBI): domain Eukaryota; kingdom Viridiplantae; phylum Streptophyta; class Magnoliopsida; order Piperales; family Saururaceae; genus Houttuynia; species Houttuynia cordata. Next base: position 39,851,473 of record CM077504.1, on the reverse strand, counting down.
GCGCCCGCGGCGACGGGGGCAGCTGAGGTGAAGAAGCCGGGGCAGACAATCTCCAAAGGGCACAAGAACTACGAGCTGATGCTTAATTTGCAGCTGGGTATCAGGTATAATTGTATTGTCTTTGGACTTGCTTGATGGGTTATTGAGAATAGGGTTTTGTGATTAGGTTTTATTGAGAATGTGGTATGTGTCTTGTGTAGTTATTCAGTCGGGAAGCCGTTGTTTGAGATTCGTGGAATCAAGCCAGGGGATTTCGACCCTCGAGAGAAGTTTTGGACTAGGTTTCCGCAGGAGGGATCGAAGATTACGCCACCACACCAGTGGGGGGATTTTAGATGGAAGGACTACTGCCCGATGGTCTTCAGGTATTTAATCGTTGTTTGTCTTGATTCCACTGAATATTAGGTCTAGATTAATATTGAATCTCACATTGTTGATGTTAATGGGTTTTTTCTCTTTGTCTATCTATAGGCATCTTAGGAAGTTGTTTGCGATCGACCCTGCCGATTATATGGTTGCCATTTGTGGGAATGACGCGTTGAGGGAGCTTTCTTCGCCTGGAAAGAGTGGGAGCATTTTCTATATGACCCAAGATGATCGATTCATGATTAAGACAGTAAAAAAGTCTGAGGTTAAGGTATGCAACTCCATATCCTATTTAGCTAATGGACTCTCTAATTCAGTTTGTTATGTTGTTAGTTGTGGTTTCAATTGGATTTGTAATTTGTCTCCTTAGTTGGTAAAATTTTGTGATGGTGGTGGTATATGTGAGTAATGTGTGCAAACCATTTAGGAAAGTAAGTACAAAGTTGTATAATGGTGGGCATTCTCAACAGGTGCTTCTAAGGATGCTTTCAAGCTACTATCAGCATGTTTATCAATACGAGAATTCCCTGGTTACAAAGTTCTTTGGTGTCCATTGTGTTAAACCGGTTGGTGGCCAGAAGGTACCTCTTGTAATAAGTTGCTAAATTTTATTTGGCGTTGGTTTATTTATAACTGATGCTCAATTTTTTGGGAGTATCTTTTTATTGGTTCTTGCTGCTAACTTATTTGTCTTAACCAGGTTCGTTTTGTTGTAATGGGCAATCTGTTCTGCTCGGAGTATCGAATCCATAGAAGATTTGATCTTAAAGGTTCTTCTTATGGTCGGATCACTGATAAGGCTGAGGTAGAGATTGATGAGACTACTACTCTCAAAGACCTCGATCTCAACTATGTGTTTCGTTTGCAGAAAACTTGGTACAAAGAGCTTTTGAGGTAATTTCAATGTAAATTTTTGCAAAAGTGATAATGTGAATCCACATTTCTCTAATTTTCATCTTATGTTTCTTGGTTGGGATTTGTTTAGGCAAATTGATAGAGACTGTGAATTTCTGGAGGCAGAGAGGATAATGGATTATAGCCTATTGGTAGGCATTCATTTTCGTGATGAAAATTCAGCTAATAAGCTGGATCGTCCTCAAATTATTTTCACAACGGGTACATTCATTTCTCTATGTCATATGATGAAACATCTTTTTTGCACTGTTGTATTGAAGAAAATTTTCGGTTAACTGATAGGAAAAAGAGAAACACCAAATTGTCCTGGCCTCCACCTAGCGGAGGAATGTGATGTGAATTGGATATTGTCTGGCGGGTATAATTCTATTCCTTTCTTTTTCTGTCAGTGAAACTGTCTTTGTTGTCTTGCCTGAACTAGAAGCTGTTGGAAATTACCTTTGCCTGTCTGAACCAAAAATACTTATTGATAAGGTGTCAATCATATATGAGGCAAATGTTTTGATGGCCGGTCACTTGTTTATTTAGGTACATGTTTTTTCTGTGTCATGCAGCGTAGGGTTTGTGGAGGTTTTTCTTTTTTTTGTGCTTTTATACATTGTTAAGGATATTTAGAATCGGTTCTGGCTGAATTCTTATATTCCTGTCAAGTGGACAAAACTAGGCCATATGTTTTTGTGAGAGATAGACTGGTTCAGATGCTCATAGAGTCACTTTTTTTTGTCAATACACTTTATACACAAGAACAGCTGAATAGTTTTACTATGAACTTATCTAATTCATTTTCATTCTTGTTGAGAGAAACCCTTGTTGGTTTGACATGAACATTGGATGTTCTAATTTTATTTTCTGCAGCCTCGGACACCCCTTGGTATAGAAAAAGTGTCACTTTGTTGTTATAAATTTGTGTCTATACTAAACTAAGTGTTGAATAAATAAATTAAAAACACCTCAAGCTGATTGTATTGTGTAACGCTGCACTTGCATAATTTTCTTCATCTTGTTATTAACAATGGTAATTTTTGTCTTTATTGTTTTGTCTTGGTGAATAATAAAAACAAAATACGGCTGAGGATAAGGCAGTTTTTACTCGTGGTTTTTTAATTGATTGGTTAGTCTTGGTTCAGCTTTTCAATTGAAAAAGCATTTGCATCTCGTATTTGTTAGTTCCTGGAAGCGGGAATTTGTATGATATATAATAAAGTAACCAACTAGGGTTGTCATTTTTTTGTTTTAGTTTTTTTTTATAATTTAAGTACGGTAGTCATGTTTGCATATCCTTATTATATTTGCATAAACCTGTTTGTTAACAGGAAGCCCTTGATAAGACTTGGTGCAAACATGCCGGCCCGTGCTGAGGAAGTGGGGAGAAGAAGTTATTCTGATAACTATCTCCACTACCAATCGAGTGAAGGAGATGCAACTCCAACTGGTAGTGGTGGAACATATGAAGTGATTCTTTATTTTGGGATCATTGACATCCTTCAAGACTATGACATCAGTAAGAAACTTGAACATGCCTACAAGTCCTTGCAAGTAGATGCCTCCTCTATATCGGCGGTGGACCCTAAGCTTTACTCCAAGAGGTTTCGAGATTTTATACGGAAGATTTTTATTGTGGATAAGTAGTTTTTAAGTAGGAAAACACATGGAGGAGATAGGCCCCTTACGAAAACAGGGGACCTCCACTAGAACGAATATAGTTGGGGACCTTGGCCCCCGCATGGTTTGGTGCGGGTTTCTCCCCATCACATTTTGAACTCTGCTGCTGCCAGTTGCTGCGATGTTTGGCCTACCATCTTGTGCAGATGGTGGGAGGAAAGGGCAGCCTGCAGGTTGAGCATTAAAGGAAATTTGAGAATTGGTTGAATTCATTGTGCATGTTTCGGCTGAATTTTGGAGCTTCTCTAGCCGATGAGAGATGAATCTGTATAGATGAACCCCGTGGGTGGGTTGTTGAAAGGGTGAATTGGGTTCAATTTCTCTTTCTTTTTTATCTTAGCTTCAGGTTGTGGATTATTGTAATCAAGAGAAATGATTGAGAAATATTCACATATAGGATAGGAGTTTTGCTTTTGGGATGGGGTTAGGTTTTAAATGTCATGTGGAAATAAGGAATGTACAGTACAAGAGAAACGAAAGTACAAGACGCATTCTGAAATTGCATTGAGTTTTGTCCATTGTTTGCTGCTGGGTTTATATGCTTTTGCAGTGGCTGAAGAAGCTGCAAAACCTGTCACCTCGAGAAAAAAGAGGAGAGCCATGAAAGGCAGCAAATAAAAGAAGTCTGCGGGGCGCTCGTGCCTACAGTATGGAGGCCGTTCATCTTTTTTTCTGATCGCCCATCTTTGGATATGCTTCGTTTTCACAAATGTTTATTGATGTTCTATTTATAATTTTATAAGAAAGAATTCCCAACGCTTTGCAAGTGAATTTTAGGTTGTGATAAGGGTATGGACGTAAGTTGAAGCCAAAACGCATGAAGACGCAAAGCCTTTTCTCGAATGCCGAGCGAGCTTTGTCGTATGGAGGTCAAAAGTCCCCACTTCCAGGACCAAGCCAGCAGAGGTCTTCGAGTGTCCGTACATGTTATGTGGCTAAAAAAGTTCCCGTACTACATTATCTCGTGTTAATCGTCTCCAACTTGCTAAACTATTTCTGTATCAAAAGATATGAAATTTTATTTGTTTACTAAATATAAATAGAGTATTTTATTTAGTAGACTGAAAGCACCAAACCCTCCCTCGGGACTCCGGTCTCTATAGATTTATATGGCATCGATACATCTCGTCCCCTCCTACTTCGTACATCATTGATACGCGATTCAATGTCGACGGTTTGGGTAGGACCAGGTGGGGAGGTGCAGCAGCTGCAGACTGCAGTTTAGGTATTGTACAGCATGAGTGAGTAAAAAGACGAACCATTAAAAGATTTTGTACTATCTGGCTTGCAAGCTGTACGACGTCGTCCATGGCTGCTCTGGAAGTTTGCCATGGATTCAGAAAGGATATAAATTGCTAAAGGCTTAAAATTTTAGATATTTTGTATATAAAAAAATGGATACTTTTGAAGTTATACCAGCAAGTAGAGCGTCAAGCTTTTTGCCTGCCATGAATTTTGCTGTTTAGAGCAAAAGGGAGGCGGTGCAAGAAAGGGTTGATGCAAGAGCCCTCTCTCTCACCCTTGCAGCATGGCGCCGCCCTGGCCTGGCTTGACCTCTGCAAACAGAGCTATGTCGGTGCCACTCAGATAGGATTTAGTAGCATAGATTTAGGTGCAGTGGCTAACTGGCCGCAGAGAGAAAAAGACCAGTATGGGAAGTGGCTAGTTGGCCCAAACAAGGCAATTTCATTGAAGGCGTACTTTGTATTTGTATGCATTTGGCGTGGTTCAGCGAAAAAAAAAAATTTGGCGTGGTTGCTGTTAATGTTATTTGTTCCGGTTTTCAAGATAATTACTACGTCGCAACATGAATGCAGTTTGGCCTCTTTGTTGCTTTTCATGTGTCATTACTTATGTTTTCAAATCCCACCTTTTATCAGTGTCATGAGTTCTACAGAGTACAGAGGTGTGTTCCAGGCCTGGCCTTGCTGGTTGCAGCTGCTCTTTCAGACTCTCACTGCCGATCAAGATTCACATAATCAAGTTTAATCAGTTTTGCCTAGTTCCATCTGTCTGGAGTCTCCCCCGCCCTTCTAGACACGTTCACATTATCGCTAGCTAAGGCTTCTTCCTCTTTGTAGAAACCCAGCTCAAAACCTTTCTACATAAGCTGCCACTGAACAAATACAATAAGAGTGTACGTACTATCACTCTGTAACCTTTTCTTTCTTTTCTTTTTGTTAATTTTAGTAAGCACGTAACCTGCTAATCTGCTACTACCATCCATTCCTGGCCATATGACATGAACGATTCCGAAGGCAAGGGAACGGATTACACCAAATTGGAAACCTGGTAGTAAGTTAACATAGCGTGTTGTAGTTTGCTCCTTCAAAGTAACCCTGGAAGTCTATCCTGATGTGATGTTCATCAAATTGTCTTTGTTATGGATGGTGAGGGATGTGCATCTTAACACTATCTTCACCCATGCTCACCACGGATTCATGGCCTATCCCTATAAATGCTCTTAATTGCACACAAGGGATGGTAGTTGGCATTTTTGCTTTCCGCCTGATGCTCATCAATAACACCTACTCTCACTTTTGACAAAGTTTATGCTCATCATAGCTGTATTATTGATATGCAACGCTGAGTTATGAGGGAAGATTGTGATTTGGCCAAGTGCCATGTTTTCCTCTTTATGCAGTGAATGCAGAGAGTAGTCCACGTTTCATAGTCTCATAATTTCTCTCTCATTTTCCCTTGCGATTGTATTTCTTTTTCTCACGTCTAAGTGGTGTAAATTAATAAATTGAACTGGCATCCATTCAAATAAAACTGACAAACTCACAAGTGCTTTAACAGATTATTTAATAGTAGTAATGTGCAGGCAGTAGGTTTGACCTGGTTGTAAACAGTCAATGTGATACTAATATCTTATATTTTGACCCACAAGCGCTTTTAAGGAGTATTGCTTCCATGAAAGATTGAGCAGCAAACTCAGAAGGCATGCAAGAACTTTTTCCCTTGTTCAGAGTATGAAGGTATGATCTGTAAGATATACGATTTCAAGAAGTTGTGCATGTTCATGTATCCTGCTCTCATTATTTAGGGAAATTGCCAGTCAAAAAAGCAATAAAGTGGATGTTTGATGTTTCAGCAAAAGCTGAATTAAAAAGAGGCACCCATATGGGAAATGGACCCCAATAGGTATTCAAAATATTAAAACTGGAACATGGAAAGATCATCTATGGCTTCTATACATGTTTTTGGATGCGAAGTGCGTCAGAACCTTGCTTATTAATGGACATTTGAAGGTCGTTTTTACCAGAGTTCACTTATGTTCTGGTTTCTCTTACGGTTGATCGAGAATGGGGCCATTCCTCATGCAAAAGGCCTCCATCTATTTTGAGCTGTTTTTTCTACAATATACTACACTTGACAATACTATTTAGGCGGGATTAATTATCAAAAACAGGATTAGATTTTGCACTATTTCAGCAAATTAAGCAACTATAATGAATCAGAAGAACTATTTCCAAAGCCCATAAAAAGGGACGACAGCTGGAGTATAGGTTCTATAGGAACACGCGGATGAGGGTGGAAAGAGACTTGAAGATGCACCCGTAAGGAAAATGACCCAGAAACAGAATGAAATAAAGGAAACAGAGAGACGGATGTGCAGCACATATTGAATGAAAATTCGAAGTATACAGCAGCAGAGTGTGTGAACATGAAAATGACGGGTAATGCTGTTGTTTGTCGCATTGGCTTGCACGGGCTCTGAAGGAGCTTGAGTGCTCTCTCCCTCTCTCGTACAGTAAAATAAGAATGGCATGTCAACATCCTGCCCAGTTTCAGCCTCCTCCCATATCTGCAACCATTAGGCCTAGCAAGCCACAAAACGTAGCTACACGGGTACTGTGTCCATAAAGAGAGAGAAGCATATGAAGGGTCTCTGTCCAACAGTGCAAAAGTATGAGATCAGTTAAAGCAGAAGCTTGACGGAAAGTCCCTGTCTCATCTCGCGATTCACTAGTTTCAGCTCTTCGCCACATGAAGCCCGTCATCCTTTTAGGAACGGTAGTTCTGACTCTTTACTCTTCAGAGCCCATTATAAGCTTGCTCTTTGACCGTGGGAGTTTCCCTCCCCTTGAAAGGGATTATAATATGCCGTTTTGAATAAGGATACTTTATACCAACCTCCTAACTCATTTGTGACAAAGATGTGCCATCAATGATTCATTCAGTTGCATGCTTTGAAGATAGGTATCATCTATTGAGAAATGTGTTGTGTACACTTTATACCTTTTTTTTTTGGTTGATACAAACTTGATAGCGTATTAAATACAATAGCTTCTGGTGTGTGTATGAGTGTGATTGGGTTGGGGGAGGGGGTGCTAGCAAACACTTGCAATCTTCACATTCCTACCCCACGGTCAAAATGAAAGTCCAGAAGTAAAAATTGACGAGTTGACAAGAGCATGGCATGCACAGACTTGATAAACATATCAAGTGCTCCTGTTTGGAAGGGCTGAACCCAGGTATGGAACCTCGACAACTTTTCCAACAACTTCCCCAACGCATACTTCATCTCCAGCAGCACAATCCCTCTTCTTGATATACCCAAGCCCAAAGTGTTCACTATTGCTTCTTCCAATTGCATAGCTTGTTAGAAGTCCCACCTGTTTAAAATGACCAACATCCTTAGTCAAGCTTCAAAAGGGTTGAAAACCCCTTGGGCTCACAAGATGATTACTCTTTAAGTCCAACAAAAGGTACCTTTTTACCATCTATACTAATTGGACTGCCAGGTTCTGTAGGACCCGATAGCTGTATTCCCCAAAGTTTTTGTTTAATGCCGTCGTAAGTAATGAGCCTTGCAATGGTCTCTTGCCCCTTGTAACATCCTGAAAAAGTTTGCAAACTTATCACCGTCACCAATAAGAAAAGCATTGGACAATAAGTTATTCCAACAGGTTATGAGACAGCCCCCACATTAGCAAATATCATAAAAAGCAAATTTTGTTTCAAGTTTCAACTACATAAAGGTTGAGATTTGAGTAGATTCTTCATTAAGATTGTCATGATGGAAAACTATAAAAATAAATCCAGGCTGCCTAATTTTCCGCAAAGAAAAAATCACCCTAACAAGTGAGTAGCTCGCACCTTTGTTTTGAGAGATTGCTTTCCAGAGACCTGCTTCCAGTACATTAAATTTATCAGTGAGCTCCTTTCCTGGAACTGGCCTTCCTAAACAGTCAAAACTCTGTAGGTTTTAGCCATATGAACTATAATAGTATAGTATGATAGATACTACTACGCAGAGAGCATGAACAATATATATATGCAACAAAAGCAACATTGTAATTGAATTAACCTTGCAATCTAGACTTCTAAACTGGGAAAAAACAATTAAATGCTATTTCTTCTGACGGCTACACATTTCAGTTTCATATTGATCATTGCAAATCGCTTTTGAGGAAGATATTATCACCATAACGTTCAAAAAGAAAAGAAAACCTTGAAGCACTCTTAGTCTTTCCCAACCAAGAGCACCCATAGGGATAGCACCAAGATCCAGAAGACTTTTCCAGACTGATCCAGCAGCAGCAGGGGAAAGCAATAGTGAATAACCATCTGTAGATATAACACTGCCAACACCTGCAGTTACTGGCATTCCATTCACCTACAGAGAGAAGAAAATTAACAATTCACTTATTGTTGTTTCTAAAGGTCAATCTTCTAGACTATTTCAGAATAATGCATACAAAATCACAGATAGCTGCACAAGGGTTAATCTAACATCTGAACTAATTTAGTGTCACGCCCCAAATTTCCAACCCCAAAATACGCGGAAGCGATAAGCCATTGATGGTAACAGGGTCACAAATCTGGGACGGACCGAATACTCGATTCATCACCATAAATCCCAACGCATATGCGGGAATAGCCGAATCAACATGACGTAAATAATTGTTCCAATATTACAGAAATAACAGAACTAGACAAAACTAACCATCTTAATCAATTCAAATAATCCCACGAAAACAAGTAAATAAAGCAAGTGACACGCAGGCCACAAAATAACTAAATATCAAAATATCAACTATCATCAATAAAATAAATTCTAAGCTAACAAGTCTTCACGACTTCCACGAGCACCAACTACCACGTCACAAGAATGCTGTTCACACCTCTTCAGCTCTACGCCCTGCATCAGAAGATGCGTGAGTATTCCAGAGGAAATACTCAGTAGGATGCTAGAAAAACTCACAGTAGAAACAGACAATAAAGGAACCAATAACAAATAGGTCCGATAACTTAGAATAACATGACGCAGATGGTACTCACCAGGAAACGAAACAGCACCCAAAATATTTCGTTGATCAGGGTGGAAATAAATCTCAATAATCAATATGACTCCAGACTTCCAAGAGTAAGGAGATAAACAAAATATCTGATCTAGACAACCAAAGTGTCGAAGATGTCAATTTCTGCTCTCTGATCAGTCCACTTCCTCTATGGACTTCAATACCGGAACATCCTAGAGGTTCTACGTAGGAACCCGGCCAAGCGTCTAGGGATGCTGGCCCCATCGGTGCTTACGGGCACAATGGGCGTAGATTGCAGACCTTCCGTAATGTCTAACAATCTAAAGCGCACGCGTTGCCGTACTCGGCTAAATTACAGGGGTTCATAATCATCGGAGACCACTATGGGTCTAGCTATGGCTCGTGAGCATACTATGATCCAACCTAAGAGTGTTCAACAAAGCTCTTAGTGGAGAAGCAGTTTACATGGAACTGAGTTTGACTCACCACAACCAAGGTATTCTCGTGAATTAACAATTTCTGAAATCAGACTCTCAAAGGAGTACAAAGGAATTCTCAGCATTTAACAATGACTGACTCTCAAGAGATTAACCAACAATCGGCTTGTGCCTATGCACGAGCTGACTCGAAATCGAACTCCTCGGTATAGACTCTGCCGACGTCATCACCATGCACTATTACAATCAAGATCATCCCTGGATTACAAGACTTCTGAATCGATGTCCCAAAAACTTTAATGGTAGGATTGAGATGAATAACCCTAATCTAATATCAGGGTTTCCGGAGATCGAAGATGCGCGATGTTAGGCACCGCGAGCAAAGACATAGATGGCCACGACATTTGGAATAGAGACAATACATCACACGTATTATTATCATAAGTACCCTCTGGAATTCTTACACCATAGTACCCCCCTCATGTTATATAATAATACACACATATATATATGTCTATATACATGTAGTTTTAGCATAGTGTTTTAATTAATACCGTGAAAGGACACTGTTATGGACACAACAGCTCCATTCCCGGAGATCCTCCAGTCAACACAGAACCTATCCGTCCCTGAAATTTTTATAGCAGACAGCCTTGTGTCTGTAGATCATTTCCCAATTTACGGAATATTTTTCCGAATTTTCTACAATTAGTTATGAATTTTTGAATGCAGTCTGTCAGCGCAGGATACATCCTGGCCGAGAGCACTATACTAAGTAATAACTCGATTTTCACTTGTTATCCTTAATCCTAATCACAACTAGAGTCTTTTATACTCAAACCCTCTTACATTAGGCCTTTATTAGCTTCTGGTCAGATCATTAATCATGCATTAACTCACCTAGTAACCCCTTTTTAAAACTGTTTTATATCATAGCCTTCAAGATTCATTAACCGGCAAACTAGACGACTTTTCCCGGACACTTAGGCTTCAGGTCAGACCTATTGACAGAGGTCTTGAGGTCCACGAACCATGATCCATAAGTGTTACCACTTTCATCTTGTTGGTAAACTCATTAATAGCTTTTAGATAGTCTTATTACCTATATACCACATCAATTAGGGTAAACACTATATAAAGTAGACAACTTTATCCGGACACAAGACAAAACCCTGAAACACGACTTGTGACACATAAGGACGCACCAAACCAGTAGATTTACCTCTGAAAGCTTGCTGCTTTTGGATGAGAAACACAAGAGTTACACCAATCGATACATCAATTAGGTCGATACATAGAAAAATGTGAGATCGGGTGACTAATAACAAGAAAGAAGACAACTTTTCTTAAACAGACCCTCATCTACACAAATCAGAGAATAATACTCAATATTAGACATCAGATACATGACTCACATGAATCGAAATAGACACACACCATCAGGGACGCCTTGATCGAATTGTGCATGGAAGATTCACATCAAGAAATCAATCGGTATATCAATAATTGCATAGATTTCAGCAAATAGAACAATTAATCCAGGACAATAAGGACGTTCATAATACACACAACATCAGAACGTGGTACATATATAAAGATTGAAACTTTAATGAAATCATACTGTGAGAAAAAGAACATCTTACCTTGAACCGGTACTAATTGCACGTCAACCGGTTCGGATTCAAATTAGCTTTCTTGCGATCTCCACACGAACCGACGCACACCTCTTGCACACACCACGAGGAGAGGCCTACTGGTCGTTGAGAGGGAAGGGGGAGGACGTGGAAATTGGGGAGGAAACACCACGAAAAGGAAGAGAGGGCTGCCGGTTCCCAAAAGGGATGGCCGGCCCTCTCAAAATGGGTTTAAATAAATCATGCCCTTTGCTCCCCACCGTCCATCTCCGCTTCATCCAAGGGTCAAGGATCATCCCAGCCTTTCCCAAAACCACCAGCACGATCTCCTCTAACCCCAAGATTTTCTGTTTTAAATTGCAATAAGGTAGGATTTTATCTTCTCTCAAAAACTTACCAATTTACTTATGTAACTTACTAAGTAGAAAAGCAATCCTTTGAGGGCTTCACTTGGCACCAAAAACTAGCAAGGAAGGCCACTTCAAACTCCCAAAAGGGGCGTCCAACCCATATACCAATTATACTTTAATTAGCCTAATTAAATCCTTCATTATCTTGATTCCCAATTTAGTATCAATTAGGGTTTTGACTCCAACTCAATTACCACGTTTAGAACCCCTAAACTAGGTAAATCAGGCAAGACACGTCCCAAAGAAATCCCCCAAAATCAGCCCAAGACGTTTCCCAACGGAATTGCCTCGGGAAACGCGAAACCACCGGCGATCGATCGGTCCGTATACGCGATCGATCGTCTTGCGATCGATGAGCCTGACGGAAAATCTTAAATTTCAATTATTTAATGAAATTTCTAGAATTCAAAATTACTCCCATTTAGCAAAGAAATCCCACTTTATTAATATATAAAAATTACGGTCGCTACATTTAGCATCCATCATAGGCAGCAACTAAAGTTGTATGATGGCTAATGTCAATCTTGTGAGCACAAATCGGCCCATCCTCTCGTCTAACTCTCATTTCCAGGCGATGATAAACTCTGGTTGTATGGGGTCATGCTTGTTTTCAGAAAATATACTTGATATAGTTTACATGGCAAAAGGAAACCAAGTGAATCTTCCAGTAAATCTAAGCAAAGTGAAAGTCAGGAAGAATAGGCCACAAGCTCAAATATCCACTTCAAACAACCTCAAACATTTTCATTATAACACACTTTCAACTAAGTGATCTCTATTCTCCAAAACATTGCTTGTCAGAGTCTAAGAATCTACAGACTGAATAGATCCCTCTAAAACAGCGTACTAGAGTAATAAGAATGCATCTCTTCGATGAAAGATTATTTAGTTTATAATCTTGTCAAGAATCTTTTTAAAGTAGGTATTTTCAAATGATGAAGTTAAGTTGCAATATATGACCAAAATTTGTTATAGAATCAACTTTATCTTCAGATCAAACTGGCTCAACTCAGCCCAATAGCTGGTTGAGCTTGAGTTAGCTGGCCAAAAGCTGACTTGGCTTGGCTCGACATAACCCTTAATAAAAATGCATGGATTTGAGTACTGTGTCATGATGACCCATGCAGTTCTCAATATTACATGACCCATAAAGTTCACTTCCATACAGAGAACAGAGAAGCAATAATAGCTAAAGCTTACGCTGTAATGTCGATGTGTGCCATATGGTTGACCAACAAGACCATCAACATTTATATTCTGCATAATCTTTAAACATTGAACACCACAAATGATTACTAACGAAGAAACAGAAAGCAGAAGAGGAAGAAGCATGTTAAGAGGCATAAATTAATGCCTTACTTGACTACTTTTAGGCCCAACAAGAATGAAAAAGCAAGTTCGTTTGGTTATGTCCTGAACTTCCACCTTATCAGAAAAGAATATGTACCTAAAAAAGTTTTGAAACCATGTCAACTTACCATGCAACATCGAGAATCTCTTGCAGAAATACTAAATAGAACTGTTTCCAATCAGATGAACTCATGCCAGTTATTCGAGTCTGCAATAAAGTTTCTGCCCAATTGTAAATACGATTTCCTTCATAAGAAATATTTGTTTGTAAACAGCCTGTGGTGATGACATTGCCATTTGAACAAGTGGAAAGCTTCATAGTCATTTTACCACATCCAAGGCTCTTGAAAATCTCAAGTTTCCATACAAATTGTAAGTGAATAAACTTAAGTTAGCCAATTTCTTAAACTGATCAAATTTTCCATCTTCAATTTTCCAAAATTCTTACTGGCAATTATTTCTACAAACTAATACTCCCTCCGTTCCACATTAATAGTCCTAATTATTTTTTTCTCAAAATTTACTGAATTTAGTTCATTTCGAGAAACCCAATGGGACTATTAATGACGGACAGAGGGAGCTTGTACGAATGACATTCCAGAATCCAGTGAATAACTAGAAATAAGGTGAAAATCAGGGTTTTATGTTATAGATTCATACCTCACAAACTCTTATAGTTACAAACTGCAATGGAAGTGAAACTGCTTCACTCTACTCATGATTAGTTGTGAAGATTAAGGGAAATGTGCGGGTTTACAATACTGATTGAAGGCTGTAGAATACTACATATAGCATATGATTTGGCGGTGCTTGTGGTACTTATTTGTGATTAAATTTTGAGGCTATAATAGAACGCATTAGGGTCAGCTCACATAACTGGATATGACATCACAAGGTGTGACAGAGGAGAAAGATAATTAGTTAAGGAGAATTTAAGTAACATAAATTTTTAAACATTGAAGGGCAGATAGTACGTAAAGTTAAGCAAATATCTCATATTCCCTCCGATCAACTTACCAGTCTGGATTAGAAAACCAAAATGAATTATGGTTTTCTAATCCAGACGGGTACTGTTGGACAGAGGGAGTGGGAGTAGCAGATATGTAAGAAGGCCATGTTCGATTGCATACTTATTTAGCATTTCAGTTATGCTTCTGCATGTCAATGGCGATACTATCAATGCTACTGAGTTTTTCTGCAAGCCAAGCAACAATTAGTATTAACACAAAATAGTTTAATTAAGTTGATTCCAGCAAATGAAAAGTTGTGGGGATGGTGTCAAACTTAACAGTGCAATAGCATGCCTAATATATCTGAAAGTGAGGAGCAATACAAATTCCAATATAATATATCATATCCTAGATGAAACATAGTGAATAACTCCTCAATTAATGACCCTAATGCCACTAACCATAACCACAAATGTGGAGCTGAAATGAAACTGGCCAACATTAGCAGTGAAGAGGTTTAGATTGAATGGATCGATCAATCAAATACATGAGATATTTGGACTATGAGCTATCTG